>VWYK01042589.1:12329-41095 GCA_013399775.1 Semnornis frantzii | reverse complement strand
TTTTTAAAACAAAGGAAATGAAGGTGGAAGGGATGAGGGGGGTGAAAACAATGAAGCCCTCTGGCATGCTGCTAGCAAAATGACTTCTCTCCAGAAGAAACACTACAAGACCTCTTTTCAAAGCCAAGGTCCCTAGGAGTGCATATTTTATAGAAAGTCTAGCTGGTCTTTAAAGGATTATCCTCACGAAGAATAACTTCTAAATCCATTAAAAGGGATTTGGACTAATTCCATCCCAAAATTATGGTGGGATATGTGCAGAGATTAGCAAACAATGGTGAGAAAGAAGGAACAAGTGACACAGCTACAGACACACGGTTCTGAAGACAGTTAACGACCAAGGAAGTGAAACAACTTCTGAAGGAAATAGATGTGGAAGTTAGAAATGGGGAGAAGTTCAACTGTCAAGCAACCCAATCTTGTTCTTTTTCCACTATGTTTTCACACCTTGGGAAAACCAGAGATTGGAGAATTTGCAAGTGTAGTGGGTTTGGAGTTTCACTCCCCCCACTAAATTAACCAGACTAAGCCAGCTGGAAGTTAAGGAATGAAGCTTTATATTTACAGCTTACTGTAATCACAACTTACAAGCACATATCTAAGTTATATACGCACATATTGTGTGTATATATGCACAATATATTACAGATGTGTATTACTGTATACATTAATACTGAAGCTTTATATTTACAGCTTACTGTAATCACAACTTACAAGCACATATCTAAGTTATATACACACATATTGTGTGTATATATGCACAATATATTACAGATGTGTATTACTGTATACATTAATACACAAGTTGAAAGCAATACAGAAATACAAGACCCCTCCGAGCAGCCAGAGTGCCCAGGAGGGGCTCTCAACCACCCTTCTACCTTCTTTCCACCCTCTGCCTTATTTCAGAATCTCCCTTACGTGCAGGGTGAGCTGGAAGGGTCAGTGAGAGGTGTCAGGAGCAGAATGATTAGTTGGGAATACGCAGGTTCAGGCAGAAACAGACTTATTTTTGTTTGTGTCCTTGTTTTTAGATGTCCCAGCAGAACAAATAGGTAATACAGACATCACCATTATTTTCCTTTCACAGAATCATCCAGGTTGGAAAAGACTTTTAGGATCAACAAGTTCAACCTATAACTCAACTCTACAAGACCAATGATCTAATTTGTCTCATTAAAATATCTCAACTGGCCTCAAACCAGCACAGCGAGTAAGGCACAAGGCAGAGAGTATGCAAAATAATCTAAGAGAAGTTATTGTAAGCATTACAGTGTAGCAGAAGTTAGGTGAGGGCATGTGGATAGACTCAGGCTTAACTCTGTACAGCATTCTTAAATTTCACTGTTGGATTCCTTGAATGCTAGTCCAGGGAGTGATGTAGTTTCCCTTAAATGACCAAAGACTGCTCCTCAGCATTTTATCTTCAGCAGGTCTGTCAACAGAAGGGACACCCAGATTATCAGAGAAAGAAATGAATATATGGATTTGTGGACTGAAATGACAAGTATTAAATATGATGGTCAGGAACATGTTTCTTAAATGTGAATATGAATCCTTATTCCACAGAACTGCAGAATGAGAGGGGTTGGAAGGTATCCAGAGATCACTGAGCCCACCCCTCACAAAGCAGGTTCACCTAGAGCAGGTAGCACAGGATAGGATCCAGGTGGCTTTTGAATGACTCCAAAGATGGACTCCACAGCTTCTCTGAGCAGCCTGGTCCAGTGTTCTGTCTTCCTCAAAGTAAAAAAGCTCCTCCTCATGTTTAGGTGGAGTTTCCAATTTCAAGTTTGTGCCCATCCTGTCACTGAGTACCACTGAAAAAAAGACTGGCCCCATCCCCTTGGCATCCACCCTGAGGGAAGACCTTTTTGCAACTACCCAAAAGGAGGCTGTAGCAAGATGGGTGATGAGAGAGCTTAAGTTGCAGTAGGGGAGGTTTAGGTTGGACATTAGAAGAAAATTCTTCATTGAAAGGGTTCTCAAAAGACTGGAATAGGTTTCCTAGGAAGGTGGTGAGATCATTCCTGGAGGTGCTTAAAAGCCACAGAGATGTGCTAAGGGAGATGGTTTAGGATCAGACATGGTAGAAATAGACAATGGTTGGACTCAATGATCTTAAAGGTCTTTCCCAACTGAAACAATCCTGTGATCCTGAATAAGACAAGCTGCAACAGAAAATGGTCACACAGAACTAACAGACAGGATGGAAAAACATCACACTAGGAGTTAGAATACAGAAGCTGTTGTCAGCAAGACAGGAAAACTGCTATTACAGGAAAGAAGCCAAATTATCCTTTTCAGCTTTTGACAAACTGACCAATGTGATTTACAGAGAGTGGAGAGATCCTTTCTCCTCTGTTTGTACACAGAATGATTGTCAGCTTTACCAACTGCAAGGAGCCTTTTGAAAGTTCGAATGCTCTTTCTTTCTGTCAACCAAATGAAGATGTTTCACTCTGCTCTGGTTTTTACAAAATCAATAGAAACAGAGCAAAAAAAAAAAACCAAAAATTTTTTTTCCCCTGTTGAAAAAGTTGACTAAAGATAAAAAGATCATTTCAAATCATGACTAACAAATATGTCACTCATGAGAGGCTTTCAGCCTCTCCTTAAGGACAACTGCACCTGAGTGTGACACAAGAGAAAGGAGAGTGCCTGCTGTTTTCTGAAATAGATACTTCCAGCTGCAATGAAGTCAAAGTGGCCCTTTCAAGTAAAACAAACAAGTAAACAAACAAGATTGTCAGGCTGAAAAGATCCATTACATTGTCTTGTTATTGTGGTGCTCTGCACAGTCAATTTTAGTGCAATTCCTGGATCCTGCAGCTTTTTCCATCATTGCATGGAAGAACATAGTAACAATAAAAAAACCCCAAAGCTTCTCAGATGGCATCATGTAGAACTTTAATCATCCTTGTAGCTGCTTTCAAATACTAGGTGGCATAACTCTAAAGTTAATTAACATACAAGGAATTGAAAATGAGTTCTGAAGGAAATAGATATAGAAGCTGGGGGGAAAAGTTACACTTTCAAGCAACTTGTTCTGGTTTACAACATTTTGGTTTTTTCCAAGAGGAGAAAATAACACAGTGGATCTCTCCTTGGCAAAAACAGAGACTGGAGAATCTGCAAGCAAGGCATGAGGCAGAAGATATGCAAAATAATAGAGAGGAGGGGATTATGTTCCCTGCTCCACTCTGCTGAGACCCCATCTGCAGTACTGGGTCCAGCTCTGGAGTCCTCAGCACAGGACAGACACAGACCTGTTGGAGCAGGTCCCAAAAAGACAACGCAACAACGATGCAAGGGCTGGAACCTCTCTGCTGCGAGGACAGCATGAGACAGTTGGGGTTGCATAGCCTGGAGAAGGGAGTGCTCCTGGAAAACCTTACTGCAGCCTTTCAGCACTTAAAACAGGTCCCTAAGAAACATGGGGACAGACTTTGTATCAAGGCCTGCAGTAAAAGGACAAGGGGTGGTGGTTTTCAACTAAAAGAGGGAGATTCAGATTGTACTAGCGGGAGGTGTCCCTGCCTATGGCAGGGGGTTGGAACTAGATGATGCTTGAGGTCCCTTCCAACCTTACCATTCTAAGATTCTATAAGATACAGTGAAGAAATGTTTCACACTGAAGGTGGTGAAACACTGGCCTAGGTTTCTCAGACAGGTGGTAGATTACCCATACCTAGAAACATTCCATGCCAGGTTGGATGGGGCTCTGTGCAACCTGCTCTTGTTGAAGATGCCCCTGCTGACTGCAACGGGATGGGAGTAGACAACTTCTAAAGGTTTCTTCCAACACAAACCATTCTATGATTCTCCTTCATGGCTTTTGTTTCTAGAATCCTCTCCAGCAGCTCTGGTGCAAACCACAGCCTTTATTAGAGGGTTTACCAAAGAAATGTCACGGCAATGAAGTTCAGGCCCATTTGAGAGTAAAACCATCCACCACTGGCTACCCTCCCTGTCAAAGAAAGACTTTTCTCTTGGAAGGATGTCCAGGGATGTGAAACCAAAGATGAACAGAGAGAATAACAACTGAAGAAAGGTGTAAATGGGGTAGCACTGTGGCACAGCAAGACTAGAAATGGTGAAATAATAAGACAGAAAGATATTTGGAAATCTGATTTGAACTGGAGGAGGAGGAGGCAGCCTAACAGCTTAAAGACTGAGGAAGAACCTAGACTATTTCCTTATAAGAAACTCATTCAAATCTAATAAGGGAATTCTTGCTAAGATCCAAGCACTTCATAGCTCAGCTACTCCAGTATTGCAGTGTCAACAACGGAATTAATTTCAATAAAATCCAACAAGTTTCCATAGGGAATATGTTATGTATTATCAGTCAATAATAACTAAGCCAGAGCCCAGAGGAGGTTTCTATCACTGACATTTCAAAAAACAGGCACTTTACGATCGTTCCAAAGACCCAGCTACACAGGATCAGCTGTTTCAGCCACCAACTTCAATCTTGTGCTGCTTTTGCTTAGGGCTTATCATCAAGAGGGCAGCACAGCAATTAGATTTTCACTTCCACCAGACATTTTTAATATCTTCCACTTCAAAGTCTGCAATAACTGCACTTCAGAGCATCAGGAAATGAAAACTCCTGTCTCCATTTTCTCCGTTTGATATTTCAGAAGGACCTCAAGGGGAGAAAACTCGAGTCATCCCAATGGGAATTTTGCCAATATGTAATTACTAAATACCCTACTTGCTAATGTGGATGAAGGATCAATATAAACTTCCTGTTACTGAATCACACAGAGCATTAATCCAGGCTGCAGCATAGGGCCAACACCAACCTAAGCAATAAAAAATGAGGGTGAGGGGTGTTTACAGTATTTATTTTTAAGTGACAAGCTCCTTTTCTTACCTTCTGTCATTCTCCTTTCCAAAGAGAAAACAAATCTTCATTTTATTGTTTACCTGGACATTAAGTGAAGTTGCTACTTCAGCAATTCAGCTGCAACTTGCATTAGTCACCACATTTCTAACAACAAAATGGGAAAGATACTGAAAGAAACAAATAGTGAAGCAATTACTGAACTGTTTAAACCGTGTAGAAACACTTCCTGAAGAACTATAAAACTGGGAACAGACAAACAACACTTCCAGCTAATGGGTTATGAGAGGGACCTATCAGACTTCCCTAGGTATTTAAAAGCAGAAATCTAAAGAGCATGTTCATAAAGATCATAGGAATAATAAAATCGAGAGGTAGATAAAACACCATAGAAAAATGTGATGAAGCAAGTACATTACAAAGGAACGCTGCATTAATTGAGGTCTCTGCAGATGTTGGTATATTATGAGGACAAATGAGAGGGGATGATGTGTGAACATGGTGCTTTGAGACACGTTTAATGGTCTTGGTGGTGTAAAGTTGATGGCTGGACTGGATGCAGAGTGGGTTAAGAGTAGCTCTGAAGAAAGAGACTTGGGGGTGTTGGTTGATGAGAAGCTCACAAGCCAGGAGTGTCCTCAAGCAGTTCAGAAGGCAGCTGTGTGTCAGGCTGCAGTAAGAGGAGTGTGGGCAGCAGGGCATGAGAGGAGATTCTGCCTCTTTGCTCTGCTGAGACCTCATCTCCAATACTGTGTCCCCATCATAAGACAGACACAAAGCGTGTCTAGAGTGAGTCTAGAGGAGGGCCAGAAAGATGATCCAAGAGCTGGAGCATCTCTGCTATGAGGATAGGCTGAGGGAGCTGAAGTTGTTCAGCCCAAAGGACAGAAGACTCTGGGAGGACCTTAGAGCTGCCTTCAAATAACTGAAGGGATCCTACAGGAAGGCTGCAGAGGAACTTTTCATAAGAGTGTCTAGCAATAGGACAGAGGAGAACGGTTTGAAGCTGAGGGAGAGTTGGCTTAGACTGGCTCTTAGGAAGTTCTTCAGTATGAGGGTGGTGAGATTGGAATAGGCTGCCCAGGAAGGTTGTGGATGCCTCCTCCCTCAGGGTGTTGCAGGCCAGGCTGGATGAGGCCTTGAGCAGCCAAGTCTAGTTGAGAGGTATCCCTGTCTATGGTAGCTAGGTTGGAGTAGATGATCTTTAAGGTCCCTTCCAATCTAAGCCATTCTATGACTCCAGGATCTTAGAGGTCTTTTCCAACCAAAACAATTCTACTTAAAAAAAAAAAAACAAAAACAAAAAACAACAAAACCAACAAAACAGCTACTGAAGGAAGCAGCACTAAAAATAAAAAAAACAACCCGAAACTATTTATACTGTTAAAGAGCAGTATTGTCATCAACACTAACAGATTGAAGCAAGGGAAAGAAATCTAGGTGGAAGACCCAGCAATCTGGCAGCAGTGTCTCCCAAAGAAGCCACAAAGCTTGGAATGGTTTCAAACAAGAGTTGCAAGATGAACAACTGCACACACTGCAACAGGAAGAAAGAATCCAGAATGGGCAAAGCAAGGGAGCAAACAAGGCAGGAGCAGCCTCCTCACTGCTAGCACCAACACAAACGCATACCACCACTGTGAGCACAGCGAATTCCACTCGCAGGCATCGCAGCCCCAGCTGCAACACAGTTTCCAGCAAGGCAAAGAGCCCCAGCTCAAGGCCAAAAAACCTGAAGGCAGCATTGCTGCTGTTGCAGAGCTAGTGGCCAACTGCGAGGTTTTAAGTTTCAAGTCAATGCGTAGGGCAGGGCTTTGAGATCTTCTAAGCTGCTTCTCCCTTGCTGGGCCTCCATTCCCTCTGCATATGTAAATGTACACTGAAATCCTTCTGAAGAGGTAAATAATTTCAATGATTTACTGGACTGGGGTGGGGTAATGAGGTAATTTTAGGGGGAAAAAAAAATAATTATTAACAAGACAATTTGATTTTTATTCCCAGTGCTCATTTATGAGCATTTCCAACATGCTGTGTCAAGCACTAGGCTCCGATTTATGGCCCTTACACAATTAATATTCCAGCTGCAGAATTCATTCCCTTGGCACTCATCCTGCTAGTTCAGCTAATATTTCTGCAGCTGGTTTTACTCCCATTACACCGTTTCGTGTTACATTCCTGTTCTCCAAAACAATCAAACGGTAATTAGAAGAAAAAGCTCTTGCCACTCCTGACTAACAAAACACACAGAGGAAAGCTCAGTTCCAACCTGTGAAGTGTGGGTGTATTTTCTAAGGCACAAGCCTCTGGTTGGTATGCATGGATTACAAAACAGCTACTAAAGCCTTCTAAGTTGCCCCAGGTTACAATTAAACCATCTCCTTTTCATCACCCTCACCCCTCTGAAGTGCTTTGCTACTGTGAAGCAGAAAGGTAAGAAAATTCAAACCTAACAGGAGGCTGTGCTGAAGCTGACCTTGCTTCTAAGGTATAGCATACTTAAATAGGTGAAAGCTAATGCTACACAAATCCCAATTTTAAAGCTCCATGTGTAGCTTTTGTAAGAAACTAATTCCCCTGCAATCTCAGAAATCCTACTTCTGTGTTCATATTGAAAAGTTAAACTTAGATGTTGAAACATTCATTGCTGGGCTAAGAAGTTTTTGCTCTGCCCTCAAACTTAGATGTTGAAACATTCATTGCTGGGCTAAGAAGATTTTGCTCTACCCTCTCAAATCTAAAACATGTTTTACCTATTCAGGCTCGATTACTGCAGTGCCTGAGCAATCTCAGTCTTCTGTATACTTAGCAATAGCCTGGCAAGAAGAGGAACAGGCTAGAAGATGGTATCTCAATCATGAAGAAACCTACAAAGTAAAACCAGGGCTTTCAAACACCAGTGCTCTTCTAGCCACTAGCCAGGACTTCCAACCAGCAGAGTGCTTTTCTAGCCACTAACCAGGACTTCCAAACACCAAAGTGCTCCTCTAGCCAGGACTTCCAACCAGCAGAGTGCTTTTCTAGCCACTAACCAGGACTTCCAAACACCAAAGTACACCTCTAGCCACTAGCCCACCCTGACCTGTTATAATCAAGATGAGTGAGGAGTTCATTACAATATGTCTCATAAACAAAGTTTCAAAGCAGAAAGCACAGCAGAGTAGCAACTGGGTACTTTCCAGAAGCAAATAATCTTCTAATCTTCCTCCTGGAATTCTTAAAGGGTATCATAAATGAATAAAAAGTGTCTAAAGACCTAGAACTTGGATTGTGGTTTGTTTGGAGGAAGGATGACTGATGTTATTTTTTCTTTTTGCCCCCAGAGGGAACTGTCTTGAAGCCTTCGATGAGCAAAGTCCAAGATCTGCACGAGATGCCATTACCCAGAAGAGGGTTAATAAGAGAGATTACAAGATGTGGAAGACCAGCTGTGAAGTTGAACAGATAATTATGAAAGCAATTGCAAGGAAAATATTCTGAGATGACAGGTCAGAATCAAGACAGCTACAGCAGTTAAATCAAAAAGGCCTTTTCCTCACTTTTGAAGCCAGCTTTGCTAATTATCTTACTGTGGCTCTAACTGTGCCTATCACACCTATGCCAGTCACAACTGCAGGGCATTCTGAAGTGTTCCCAAATGAGTTTTGGTGTTTTGAAGGGACTATCACATACAAAAAAACCAAATCAAACCAAATCAACAAAAATAAAACCCCCAAAACCAAACCAACAGCAACTTAAGGATGGACTAACAGAGATAGAATCTATTCTCAGCCATGAATGGTTTAGTGGTAGTGTGGAGGCTGTGAGCTCTAGGTGAGCAGTTGGACTTGATGAGCTCAAAGGTATCTTCTAACCCCAACAGTTCTATGATTCTATGCCCAGACAAGTTGTGGAGGCACCAATCCTGGAAGCATTCAAGGTCAGGTTGGATGGAATCTTGAGAACTTGGTCTAGAAGGAGATGTCTCTGCCCACAGCAGGGGGGTTGGAACTACATGATCTTTAAGGTCCCTTCCAACCCAAACTGTTCCATGATTCTATGATTTTCTGAGATTGCAGGATGCAGCCTAGATAAATAAGATAGCACACAGTTCCTTTACAGGACATTTTATTCTCAACCCAAGACATCCACAGTTAATTGCATTGTCAAGAATAAACTTGCTTATAAATACATTAATAGAATTGCCTCGTTTGGAAGAGACCTCCAAGATCACCAAGTTCAAGTTTTCTCCTAACACTGTCATGGTCACTAAAGCATGCCCCTAAATGCCTTGTTCACACTCTTCTTGAACACCTCCAGGGACAGTGACTCTACCACCTCCCTGGGCAGCCTGTTCCAATGCCTCATCACTCTTTCAGGAAAGAAATTTTTACTGATATCCAACCTAAACCTCCTCTGGCACAATTTGAGGTCATTTCCTCTCATTCTATAACCTGATAACAAAACAACCCCCACCTCACTCTAGCCTCCCTTCAGGTAGCTGTAGAGAGTAATGAGATCTCCCCTCAGCCTCCTCTTCTCCGGGTTAAACAATCCCATTTCCCTCAGCTATTCCCCATAAATCTTTGTTCTCTAGACCCTTCACCAGCTCCTTTGCCCTTCTTGGGATGTCCTCCAGCACCTCAATGTCTTTTCTGTAGCAAGAGGCCCAAAACTGAACACAGCATTCAAGATTCAGCCTCATCAGTGCCAAGTACAAGAGCAAGATGTTCCATACTGTCATATTTTAGTGCTGCTTTCTCAGATTATGGGAAACCTCATAAAAAAAAAAAAAGCCATCATTTCTCTGATAAACCTTCATCTAAAATGATAGTGAGCAGATCAATTATTTTCAAGTACACCTGGAAGCATTTTGCAAGTGACTGTAAAGTAAAAACAGTTGACAGAGGCAGATAATTTGAAGTATCAATCTAGAGAGCTTGCTTTTAGCTGGAAAATGCAATCAAAGCCTGAAGAGATTAGGCTGAGGTGATGTAAAGTTAGGATATTACATGCAGTAAGCTTGTTGCTGAAGGGCAGATTTGCTTCCATTGCAGCTTCTACTGGAAAATAAACTAAAACCTATTTTAAATGTTATTTTAAGACAAATTGATGATGTCAGACTGGAAGGAAACAACCAAGATGGAGAAGTTTACTCTTCAGTCACTGCCAAAATTAAGGAGTGACCAGTAGGACATGATTGTCTCTTTCATTTTCACCATACTCAGCTCCTTCTAACCTTTCTTCCATGCTTGTGTCAACATCCTGGCTCTGCATTCAGTGTTTGCACTAACTCCTTTAAGGCTAAGGCTCTGTCCAGAGCAGAGAGCAGCTCTTGACAGCTGTGAGCTACCAGACTACATCCAGCCCAGCCTCTGTCAGCCCTCAACACAAACACAAATAGCAAGCTGAGGCACAGAAAGCTGTGGTTATCATCTCAAAGGGTCTAGTAGATCTCTTCCAGACACTGTTCAGTGACATAAGGTCAGCTAAGCACTTAGGAGGCCAAATATGTTCATAGAATCATAGAATGGTAAGGTTGGAAGGGACCTCAAGGATCATCCAGTTCCAACCCCTGCCATAGGTAGGGACACTTCCCACTAGTACAGGTCACTCAAGGCCTCGTCCAACCTGGCCTTGAACACCTCCAGGGAGGGAGCAGCCACAACCATGGGATGATGGATCATAGAATCATGCTCCTGCTCTGGCAGGGGGGTTACACTAGATGACCTTCTGAGGTCCCTTCCAGCCCCTGGCATTCTGTGATTCTGTAATTCATTCTGTGATCATAGAATGGCTCAGGTTGAAAAGGACCTCAGAGATCATCTACTCCAACCTAGTCACCACAGGCAGAGACATCTCTCAGCTAGACTCAGCTGCTCAAGGCTTCATTCAACCTGGCCCTGAACAGCCCCCGAGAGAAGGCATCCACAACCTCCCTGGGCAGACTATTCCAGAGTCCCACCATGCTCATACTGAAGAACTTCTTCCTAAGATCCAGTCTAACCCTGCTCTCCCTCAGCTTCAAACCATTCCCCCTTGGCCTGTCTCTAGAAACCCTTATGAAATGTCCCTCTGCAGCCTTCCTGTAGGATCCCTTCAGCTATCAGATGGAAGCTCTAAGGTGCCCCCAGAGTACTACTCTCTAGGCTGAACAGCCCCAGCTGCCTCTGCCTATCCTCACAGCAGAGGTGCTCCAGCTCTTGGATCATCTTTGTGCCCTCCTCTGCATTCACTCCAACAGCTCTGTGTCCTTCTTATGATGGGGACACCAGAGAATAATGTGTGTCTGTGCTATTTTCTAGCTATTTGCAGCTTCATTTTGAGTAATCTTTTTCCAAAATCCAGATCACAAAATAGTAGACGCTAGAAGGGACCTCTGGAGATCTAATCTAAGCCCCTTCAGTACATCACACAGGAATTGCATCTCTAGATGGAGACTCCACAACCTCCCTGGGCCTTGCTTTCCTCTTGTTCTTGGTATCAGCATGGATTTCCCCTGGGTGTTTAGAACAAGTAGTAAAACTACTAACGACTCATTAGGTGATTCTATTGCATTTTGCCTTACTTGGATGGTGTGAAATTGCAGGTGAGATGCTATGTGACAAATGTAAAACAGAGCACGTGGGGAGAATCACAGAATTCCAGGTTGGAAGGGACCTCAAGGATTATCTGGTCCAAACTTTCTAGGTGATAGTGTAGTTGAAATGAGATGGCCCAGCACTGTGTCAAGCTGAGCCTTAAAACTGTCCAGTACTGTCCACTACTACCCTTGGGAGATGATTCCAATGTCTGACTCTTCTCATAGTAAAACAATTTCTTCTGGATTCCAATCAGAATCTCTCCAAGAGTATCCCCAGGATAACAAAACTACTCAACAACCACAGCCTGATTCAGATCTCCAGCAACCACTCCAGTATCAGTTGATGACATTCTCTCTCTCATCAGCAGTATCAAGAAAAAAAAAAACCAAAACAATCTCTTATTTATCTTTTTTTTTTATTTAAATGAAAAATCCTAAGGCTACCAGGAACATGTGATAAAAAGAGAGCCATCTGATGCCAGAAATGACTTGGACTCTTCTTCACCCCTAAACATCTAACTTCATCTCTTTTATGCTGGCACTTCTTTTCTCTAAAGTCTTCTTACTACTGGGACAGGAGAATAGCAAAGAGGTGAATGAGTACAATCAGCATGGCTTCACCAGGGGGAAATCCTGCCTGACAAAACTGGTGGCCTTCTATGAACAGGTGACAACATTACTAGATGAGGGGCAACTGATGGCATTTACCTGGACCTGAGCAAAGCCTTCAGCACTGTCCCGCACCACATCCTGGTCTCCAAGCTGGTGAGACGTGGGTTTGATGGGTGGACCACTGGATGGATAAAGAACTGGCTTGATGGCTGCACCCAAAGAGTGGCTATCAAAGGGTCCATGTCCCAGGGGAGGCCAGTGACAAGCAGAGTCACTCAGGGATCAGTCCTGGGACCAGTCTTGTTCAACATCTTTGTGAGTGCCATGGACAGAGGCATTGAGTGCAGCCTCAGCAAGTTTGCTGACCACACCAAGCTGTGTGGTGCAGCTAACAGGCTGGAGGGCAGGGATCCATTCAGAGGGACCTGGACAGGATGCAGAGGTGGGCACAAGCCAACCTCATGAGGTTCAACAAGACCAAGTGCAAGGTCCTGCAGCTGGGTCAAGGCAATTCCAAGCACTAATCCAGGCTGGGCAGTGAGTGGCTGGAGAGCAGCCCTGGGGAGAGGGACTTTGGGGTGCTGGTGAATGAGAAGCTCAACATCAGCCAGCAGTGTGCACTTACAGCCCAGGATCTGGTTGGTTTTCTGGGCTGCATCAGGAGAAGTGTGTCCAGCAGGTTGAGGGAGGTGATTCTCCCCCTCTACTCCACTCTCGTGTGACCCCACCTGGAGTACTGCATCCAGTTCTGGAGCCACTATTACAAGAGAGATGTGGACATGCTGCAGGGTGTCCAGAGAAAGGCCACGAGGATGGTTAGAGGGTTGGAGCACCTCTGCTATGAAGACAGACTGAAAGAGTTGGGGCTGTTCAGTCTGGAGAAGAGAAGGCTCCCAGGTGACCTTCTTGTGGCCTTCCAGTATCTGAAGTGGGCTACAAAAAAGCTGGGGAGGGACTTTTTAGGCTATCAGGTAGTGACAGGACTGGGGGGATGGAGCAAAGCTGGAAGTGGGGAGATTCAGACTGGACATGAGGAGGAAGTTCTTCAGCATGAGAGTGGTGAGAGCCTGGAATGGGTTGCCCAGGGAGGTGGTTGAGGCCCCATCCCTGGAGGTGTTTAAGGTCAGGCTGGATGAGGCTCTGGACAGCCTGATCTAGGGTAGGGTGTCCCTGCCCATGGCAGCAGAGTAGGAACTAAAGTGATCCTTGTGGTCCCTTCCAACCCTGACTGATTCTATGATTCATAACCTTTTCCAGTTAACACCACAACCTCTGGCCAAGAACTTTCAACAGTAGCCAATTAATTGATTAATCGAAGACTCACAGGTTGCCACTCCTGGTCCATGATTTCTAACTCCAACTCTATCCTTCAGTCATTGCCCAAATGTAATATCCAACTTTCTTCTTGCATGAATAAGGAAAGGGAAAAAAATGGTAGCTGCCTATCAGCAAAAGCTACTCGTCTAGAGGGAAAACGAAGCTTCTCCACAAAAAAGCAAGATCAAAGTCCAGATCTTTACTGTCTCACAACCTAAACCAAATACAGGAAAATACATGCAACACATTGATAGTTCAAGCTTTAACCATTGTCTTTTTGTTAGAACTTAAGGCAGTAGCTACACAGAAACAGGTCATGAGGTGGGTGAACAGCATTTGGGCAGAAGTAGTTTCTTCTGAGTAATAAATGGTTGCCATTGAAAACTGAATAGAAAATTATTCAAATCATAGAACGGTTTGGGTTGGAAGGGACCTTAAAGGGACCTCATCTAATTCCACCCCCCCTGTCATAAGCAGCTACACCTTCCACTAGACCAGGATGTTTAAGGCTCTATCCAACCTGGCCTGGGTGCATCCACGACCTCCCTGGGAAACCTGTTCCAGTGTCTCACCACCTTTGGGGCAATCTTTGGTGGCCCAAAAATTAGCACAGGAAACTTTTAGAGGAAATATTTTGAACAAACACTAGAAAAGAAGGGAAGTATAAACATATCCCTAGGAGGAAGAGGGGGTAAGGACAGGCTGAGGGAGCTGGGGTTGTTCAGTCTGAGGAGGAGAAGGCTTCAAGGAGACATAATAGTACCTGAAGTGGGTTTGCAAGAAAGCTGTAAAGGGACTGTTTCCAAAGGTCTGTAGTAATAGGATGAGGAGCAACAGTTTGAAATTAGAGGACATTTAGATTGGATATTAGGAACAAGTTCTGCACCTTGAGGAACACTGAAAGAGGCTGCCCAGGGAGGCAGTGGAGGCTCCATCCTTGGAGATATTCAAGGTTAAACTCAACAACGCTCTGAGAAACCTGATCTAGTGAAGGATGTCCCTGCTGACTGCAGAGGAAGGTTGGACCTTTGGAGGTCCCTTCCAACCCAGACCATTCTATGATTTGATTCATGTTCAACAACAATTTTCAACATATATATATACTCAAAAGCAGGGCTGGGGGGAAAGTTAGTAATGTGAAAATCAGCATGGAAGAGTTTAAAGGCAAGAAAAAGAACTTTGGACCTTGGAAGAGAATGTGCTTAAGAAAAGGAAATAGCTTTAAAAGGTGGCTCTGCAAGCCAAGAAAAGTAAACTGGGATGGACTCAAGTTTTAACTTTCAATTACTGTACTGACATTAGACATTGTGCTAAGACTGCTTTCTGAGGGGTTTCATAGGGAGATAAAACTTGGGCCCTGCTAGATTTGGCAGGCACCAAACCCCAAACCTCTGAGCGGAAAGCAACTGCTATCAGAGATCACAAAGCCACAGCAGTGTAAGTGAACGAAAACAACATCTGCTGCATGATTTCACTGCTGCCTTGCACTTCTCTGCTGCTTTCCACAGCATCCACACAAGTCAGCTGAGCTGATTCTTATTAGAGGCTGCACTCACCAGGTCCAAAGATACAAGAGTGACACAAACTGGCAGTGCTCATCTGGTTTGCACTCTGCTACCAGTAAAGAACCATGAACTGCTGCTGCAGAACGTGGTTCCCACAAAGGTTGTGGAGTCTCCTTCTCTAGAGGCTTTCAAGACACATCTGGATGCCTTCTTGTGTGACCTGCCCTAGGGTGGACTTGATCTCCTGAGGTCACTTCTGCCCCCTACCATTCTGTGATTCTGTCTAAGCTACAGCTGTATGGAGAGGAAATAAATCTGCACTCACCTGAAGAAGTCAGACCTGCAGGTATAGGGTGCTAAGAACAGAACTGCACTGACAACCTCCTTTATAAATTTATTTTACTACACTGAAAATAAATAAAACCTTCTTTATAAATTTAGTTTACTACATTGAAAATAAATAAATCTGGCTTCTCCAATTTTCCAGGCTGTTTACTCATGTACTGGTCAGCACATTGCATAGTTAGTTCCTTCTGAGATATGAGGCATTTCCACACCAGTTTAAAGGACTTGGGTGGGTAAAAAAAAAAATAAAAAGGGAGCTCAAAAGATAAATTTAAAAAAAAAAAAAAAAAAACAAAAACCCAAAAAAAAAAATTTTTATTCAAGCGTAAAAAATTACCTTGGGCAACNAAAAGGGAGCTCAAAAGATAAATTAAAAAAAAAACAAACAAAAAAACCAAACACCACAAGATAAAAGTTTTCATTCATGAGTAAAACATTACCTGGAGCAACTCTGAGCTTACATATTTTGTGGTTTTCTTTCTGATTTTTTTTTTTCCTGAAGTGTACAAGATGTACAACCTGCAAGCATCTGTATCCTGTGGGAGGAATGCAAGGTGCATCTGTGAGGACCCATCCTGCAGCTCTCCTCTCGAGTGCAACCACCCCTAGAGCAGGCTCTGCAGCTCACCTGCTGCAGGCAGGGACCAGCCCTAGAGCTGGCAGTCTCTGACAGGAGGACAGTACTGGAAATTCCCTCCAAGAGCTACAAAGCCTACAATGAAACAGACCCTTTCTTACACTGCAAACCTTGTTAAGTATCTGTAGAAGAAAAATACATTCATTTTACCCAGAAGAACAGAGCAAAGGAAACAAAAGCAGCGCTTTGAGTCATTTTAGCTCCCTGCTGTAGATGACATCTGCTTTCAGAGAAAGCCAGAACTGTAGGTTCTGTTTCTCAAAGACATGCAAGAAATCCCTGGGTTTCCTCATTGTGAGGTCAAAACACTCATTAGGAGGGATCACAGCAGTGTGATCCACAGGCTTTCCATCTGGGAAGCAGATCTGTGCCTAAACAAATGGTGTCCACCAGAGAAGATGAAGTAAAACTGATGAACAAATGACAGATCTAACACAGAAATATTCTGTCCCAAGACTGTCAGTGTCCAAACTATTTTTAATGCTCAACTATGCTATCCAGCTCTAAAGGACTTCTTTCATCTAATACTACATCCAATTCCTAGATGCTCAATCTTATCCAAATGAAAATCCTTATCCAATTGGAATGAGCAATTACTGAAAATCCAGCCTGTAGAATAGCAGTAAATTGAGCTTCCACTGCAAATAAAGCACTCATTAAAGCACTGTATAAATCAAAGAGCTTCCAAGGTCATGTTTTATGACCATAAAATTGATACTAGAGATTCTACAAGTTGGAATTCACACAAACTCTGGTGTCCTGTGCTGTACACAACCGTGACTCAGAGAAAAGCAGATGTGAAGGAAGAAACTGAGAGGGAGACACAGCTGGTAGGAGTTGTGTACAACTGCCCTGGCTCCACTCCCCTGTACTGTGAGTAGAGGCAGATATTCAGTTCACCTGTAACACCACGACTTTTCCTAACTCTGCTTTCCTACCGTCTCCTCAGACCCTGAAAGCCAAACTTCAAAGTAACATCCTGAACCTTGTCCAGCTATTCTGGTTAAAGAGAATCATAGAATAGAATTGTAAAATGGTTTTAAGCTGAGGGAGAACAGCTTTAGATTAGATCTTAGGAAGAAGTTCTTCAGTATAGAATCATAGAATGATNACCTTGTCAATAGTCCCTCCCCAGCCCTCCTGTAGGTCCCCTTCAGATACTAGAAGGCTATTAAAAGGTGTCCTCAAATCTTTCTCTTCTCCAGGCTGCAGAGCCCCAACTCTTGCAGCCTGTCCTCACAGGAGAAGTGCTCCAGCCCTTGGATCATCTTTGTGGCTCTGAGAAGAATGAGGGCAATGCTGTCTGTCTTAGGCTCCAAAGTGAAGTGCTCTCTCATTCACAAATCCAGAGGGAGATCCCTTAAGAGACACACAAGCAGCATACACCATCCTAGGGTCACTTCAAGGACAGTGGATTCAGAAAGTCCAAAGGAACCAAGGAAATGATGCTAAACCAAATAAAATACAGCAGAGCCCCAGGACACAGCTGGCAAACTAATCTCAGTTTTGAAATAAAGTTTGGCATTTCCTTCAGGAAGGCTTTGCAACGTGGAGGACAGGTTTAGTCACCAGTTGCAGGAAAGGCAAAGAACCAGAGAGGAGCAACATAAGGCTGGACAAGGAGGGGACAGAGGTTGCATCTCCTCACTGAGACTGTCCCAAAGGACTACTTCTGCTTCCCAAACTCCAGACATGCTGAAGCACAACCTGTGCCAGAGGTCAATGGACCTTGCTGTAAAGGAGATGATGCTTCTGCAGATGCTGACTACACTGATCACCTAAAGCCTGTTCTTTTTTCAGACACTGATCACAGTGCATATGCAGCATATTTCTTAAAGGAAATTAACATTTAAAAACAGGGGGGAAAAAATGCCCTGCTCAGATAGTTCAGGGTTTTGAGCTAGCACAACCCCTCCAAGTATTTTAGAGCTGCATTTTCAAGTGCACTAAAAGCTCTGTGCCTGAAATTGTGCCCAGCGAAATCACTGGGACCCAGATCTTGGCTGTACAGGGATCCTCTGATCAATTAATGGTCAAAGACTGACTCTACAAAGAAGCGCTGCTCTGTTTTTTATGAGTTGTAACAAACTTCTCTGCTCCTGACACCTTCCTCCCTTCTTTGTAGCGCCTCCACATGCACAGGGGAATCAAATCCCTTTAATTCACAGAACAGCTCAGCATCTCTGCTAAGGGACTGTAAAAACAGCTGTAATTGATGACGTAAATGTAAAAAGCCCCACACCTCAAAAACTCAAAGCAATCATAGGTAGGTAGCTTTTCCCTGATAACCATTTGTGAGTTCCCTTCTAGCATTATAAATCTAATTTTTTGATATGCATTTTGAATTCGAAGAACTCTCTATATTTTTTTTAACCTTTCCTGATCCATGACCCTTTCTGTTGATCCACTTTGGGCTTGGGAAGTAGTCGAGTGTGCTAGCCCCTTGCAGGCGCTGCTGCTGAGCTCTTAGGACTGGAGACAGCTCCCAGAGTTCCTCAGAACATTTTTGCAGTGATCATTAAATCTTTCTTTTTTAAACAAAAGTCTTCCCCACTGATCTGTGAAAGGCTCCAGCAAACTCCAAAAATGCATTACTCACATAACAGTTGCACGCAGAAAGACACAACAAGCCTCAAACTAAAGATATTTTTGTCTTTCAATTATCACAACAGTCATTTTTATCTGTGACTGAAGGCTCATTTAAAAGCATTTAAAAGTCAGTGTTCCTTCGCCTGAATTTATTTCACATTAATCTTCTTATTTCCAGCTGCAAACAAATACATCCTTCAAATTCACATCATGCACACCATAAACCTGCCTTAGTTTGTGCAGAAGCAAAATTAAATTGCGTAAATGTCACTGCTCTGCTACCATTTGGAGTGGCAGATGTCCAACTGCCAGCTGCAGAAGTACTGAATATGAAGCACTAATTACAGAGTAATTAAATAGTTTGTTAAACCCCACTTAAGAATTTTATTGTCACTTACTAACTACACAAGCATTAGTAAACACACATGTGGTCCATTACCAGGGTGTCCAGCAAGCTTTAAGCATATCCATAATGAGATGAATAAATGAAAACTGTTGACTGGGCAAACGTGGACTTTCCAAAAGCCTTCGATCCTGCCTTTCCATGAGAGTTTTTTGGAAAACCAAAAATCAAGCTGTCATGAGGAGAAAGGTAGAGTTGCATCACGGATTAGAAAGTGGCAGAGTGACAAAAAGACAGAAGAATTAAAAAATAATCATTTAAAAAATCATTAATTGTGGCAAAATGCATCAAAGCAGTGCCACAGACTTTCCACATCTCCAGACTTAAGTTTATACATTTGTAACTTGGGAAGGAAAACATATTAATGCAACAGCATTTGCCACTGACTCAGAGCATCACAGAAGGGTGAAGGCTGGAAAGAAGCTTTGGGGATCATCGAGTCCAACCCCCCACTAAAGCAGAGTCACCCAAAGCAGGCTGCATAGGATCTCTTCCAGGCATGTTTGGAATCTCTCCAGAGGAGGAGACTCCACAAACTCTCTGGGCAGCCTGCTCTGGGGCTCCAGCACCCTCAAAGGAAAGAAGCTTTTCCTCCTGTTTATGAGGAACTTCCTGAGTTCTAGTTTGTGCACGTTGCTCCTCATCCTGTCACTGGGCATCACTGAAGAGAGCCTGGCTCCACCCTCTTGACCCATGCCCTTTATAGACACTGGTAAGCACTGAGAAGATACCTTCTCAGTCTTCTCCAGGGTAAACTGCCTCAGGTCTCTCACTGTTCCACTTAATCACTTAAAATCAGCAAAGAATTAAGAAATCATGACAGCAGAGATCATTTGTCTAGCTTATGAGTTTACTTCTTATTATTTATTTCTTATTCTTTGAAGGAAAGAACCTCTCTTCAACTTCCTTCTGTCTACAGCACAAAAAACAAAACCAAAAGTGTTCATCCTAAAAAGCATCTCACAGTTGAGCATGCTCCACTTGTCTTTATAGCCACAATCACCCGGTTTAATGTTCCCTTCAGCTTTTTCTCCCTCTTGCCCCTTAAATTGAGGTATCTCTCTCAAGAAGCCTGATTAATTTAAAGAAGAAACCTGCAATATGGCTTCCTGCAAGTAGGTCATTAAAGTTACCCACTCAAGCCCCTTTCAGTCTTAAAAGGCGAGATTGGGACATTGTCTTCCCTTAAAGCTCACTTTCTAACTGAGCTGTGTTTGGGACACCTTTAAATAATTCAGCTGCAACCAAGCAGTTGGGCTGATCACAACCAGTTAATCCTGAGCTCTCTCCTTCACCTGTCACTTTATTAGTGAAAGAACAGCTCTTGAAACCAGACAGAGTTGGTTTTATTTTATTTTCTCAGCTCACACAGAGAGCTCACCTAGAAGCTCATCAGTCTCTGGCTGCTTTCCAAAGCTTCTGGCAAAATAGGTGAAACAGAGCAGGACACTCAAGAGGAGAAGGAGACAGTAGGTATGTGGCTGGCAAAATTCAATATTAACAACACTAACAACTTACAAATTTTACTTATAGTTGAAATAACAGTGCCTGTGCCAAGCAGAGATCTGTGCATCTGGCAGCTGTCTGGTTTTGAGCAAAGCTTAAAAGAGTGTTTCTGTGTCACTTCAAAACGTAAGGAACAATCAGATGGCAGTCTACATGTTAATGAGGTATGTAACAATACAGGTAATAGTCATCTCAATCTCTTATCTCCTATCTGAAGCAAAATAAGAAGTTTTTAAGGAAGAGCAGCAAAAGTGGCTTGAAAGATGGAAATTCTCATGATCTGTTTGGGGTTTTTTTCTAAGTGAAGGAAATAAGGAAATAAATATGAAAATAAGGGAAACTCAGTTACAAATATTTGTTTCCCATATTTCTGCTGGAAATAAAAAGCAAATGTATTTACTTTATCTTTGATAATAGAAAAAAAATAATCTTTTCTTACATGAAGATAGCAGAACATGCTGAGATAGGACCAGAAGCCAAGGAAAGAATATAATAACCTGTGCAGAAGTCTGCAAGGACCCCACCTCGAATACTGAGTCCAGTTCTGGTGTCCCCATCACAAGGAGGACACAGAGGGACAGAGCTGTTGGAGCAAGACCAGGAGGGCCACGAAGATGACCCAAGCACTGGAACATCTGTGTTGTGAGGACAGGGCAAGGGATTATTCGGCCTGCAGAAGAGAAGACTCCAAGGGGACCTTTGAGCCAACTTTAATACTGAGCAAATCACACAGGAAGGCTGCAGAGGGACTTGTCATAAGAGTGTCTAGCAGTAGGACAAGGGGGAATGGTTTGAAGCTGAGAGTTGGTTTAGACTGGATCTTAAGAAGTTCTTCATTTCTTCAGGTGGTGAGACACTGGAACAAGATGCCCAGGGAGGATATGGACCCCTTCCCCCTGGGGGTGTTCAAGACTAAGCTGAATAACGCCTTAAGCAGGCAAGTCTAGTTGAGAGGTGTCCCTTCCCATGGCAGGAATGTTGGAGTAGATGATCTCTGAGGTCACTTCCAACTTAAGCCATTCTATGCAAAAATGATTTCAACAATTCCTTGAGCTATATTCCAGTTACTTGCTGCTGTAAATGCCAACATAAAAATCTACTATTAGAAAAGCAGCTGTATTGCAGAGGATGGCTGCTATTCCTGGGCAACAATAGCTCAAGGCAATATTTGATATGCCTGGAAACACCACTCAAGTTTGATCCAAACTGAAACACAGTTGATAACAAATTCACCCCTGTGATCCTCCTGGCTGAGAATTTGAAGCCCTTAGGCAGCACACAGAGCTGCTCTGCATTTCAAGTATTTAAATTCTTCCTACTCTCCACGTTTTCAACAAAGGACATCTATAAAGATTGGTTACACCCACTTTTCATATTTTACCAAGACAAAGCCTTTTTACAGCCATGACACTGAATGCAAGAAGGGGGAAAAGACTAGTCATAGAGACACATCAAAACAGGCCACCAAAACAACACTACCTGAGCTAAACTGGGTTGAAATATCAACCCTGGCAAAATAAGGATTAAACTCTTTAAACTCTTCAAATCTTCTTTACTCTGCTCTTGTCAGACTGCATCTAGAGTACTGTGTACAGTTCTGGAGCCCCCAGCACAGGAAGGACATGGAACTTTCAGAGGCAGTCCAGAGGAGGCCATGAAGATGATCAGAGGCCTGCAGCAGCTCTCCTATGAGGACAGGTTACTAGAAGAGAAGGCTTCCAGGAGACCTTAGAGTAGCCTTCCAGTCTCTGAAGGGGGCCTACAGGAAGGCTGGGGAGGGACTATTGGCAAGGTCTTGCAATGCCAGGACAAGGGGCAATGGGTTTGAAGTGGCAGAGGGGAGATTGAAAGTGGATGTTAGGAGGAAGTTGTTTGCAGTGAGGGTGGTGAGACACTGGCACAGGTTGCCCAGGGAGGTTGTGGCTGCTCCCTCCCTGGAGGTGTTGAAGGCCAGGTTGGATGAGGCCNCACTACAAGAAAGACATTAAGGTGCTGGACAATGCCCGGAGAAGGACAATGAACCAGGTCTAGAGAATGAGTCTTGTGAAAAGCACCAGAGGGAACTGGGATTGTTTAGTCAGGAGAAGGCTGAAGGGAGACCTCATTGCTCTTCACAGCTCCCTGAAAGAAGTTTGCAGTGAGGTGGGGGTTGGTCTCTCCTCCCGAGCATCAGATGATAGAACAAGAGGAAACAGCCTGAAATTGTACCAGGGGAGGTTTAGGTTGGATATTAGGAAAAATATCTTTCCTGAAAGAGCAGTCAGGCATTGGAACAGGCTGCCCAGGGAGGTAGTGGAGTCACCATTCCTGGAAATGTTAGAAAAAAATGTGTAGATGTGGTGCTTAGGGACATGGCACTTTGAGACACAGCTTAAAGGCCATGGTGGTCTTAGGTTGACAGCTGGACTTCATGATCTTTAGAAGTCTTTTCCAGCAGAAAAAAAAAAATCCTATGACAAATTCCATGATTATTTTGCTCAAGTTGGTGTGCAAAAGCTTGGGTTATTCAGCTGAAGCTGGAAATCATCTGTTAAAAAAAAAATAATAGTATCAAAAAGCATCCCTACTGCTTGCCCTCAAGCCCACAGGAGTTAATCCAAACCTCCTGAGAAGCCCTGAAGGAGGAATTACTACACCATACAATAGATTTGATCAGTGAGGGATATGAGCCCTTTTAGGGCTTCAACACGGTTTAGCTGGCAAAATAATTCTTTTCAACTGGTTTTCCATTTCATTTGGTTTAATATTCTACAGAAGGCTGTTAGTCATCCACCTCCACAAGAGAGGATAACTGGCTAGGTGCAGCCTCAGAAATGCAAGGAAAAAACCCCTTTTTTTTTTTTCATTATTAATATAATGAATCTTTGTAAACAGGCCATTTTGTTTGATGTACATCAAAAGCATGAAGCTATAAAGTGCTCCCAAACCACCTTACCTTCACATCTCTGCATACAAACTACTGATCAGCTGCCACCACTTAACAGTAGTTCTTTAAGAAGTGAATGGCAAAGAACTGCACGTAGGCTTCTGGAACACAATGCAGCAATTTGGACTAAAATTAGCATATTAAAAACAAATTGCTAAATGGCATAAAGATGAAATTAGCACAACGAGATTTCGGCATAGCTCTTCAACCTACAACCTAAGGAAAAAATAGTATTTGATTCGGACTCGCCAGGATCCTACAAGTTTCAGGCCTCCAATAGCTTCTTGTAAATTATTTATATCATTTAATGTAAAATTTTCAAATAGCATTAGCTTCACTGAGTTGGACCAAGATAGCAAAAAGCCAGAAACTGATTTTCACTCTTCTAGCTTCACTGGGTTGGACTGAGACAGTGAAAAGTAAGAAACTTATTTTTAAGGCTACAGTTAAAATAATACTGGCTGTGAATGAGTTGCCATAACTCATCACCAACAACAAAAGTGGTCACAATGAGTATTCAGAGAGATGAGGAGTATATTTTTGTGCTTTCTGGTTTGTTTG
Source organism: Semnornis frantzii (assembly GCA_013399775.1). Classification (NCBI taxonomy): domain Eukaryota; kingdom Metazoa; phylum Chordata; class Aves; order Piciformes; family Ramphastidae; genus Semnornis; species Semnornis frantzii. Next base: position 17,283 of record VWYK01042589.1, on the reverse strand, counting down.
CTCTCTTAATTTGAATTTTTGATAGAATAAGAAAGCCATAAAGACACAGCAACTGACTGAAGACCACTAGGCCTGACAGACCCCAAATACACTCTCAACTCTCTTGCTTAAGCAACTAAATTTTTTGGTAACATCTCTGCGACCTTCAGAAGTTATTACCTTCACATTAAATATATCAGAGAAAGATGGAAAAGACCCTTCACTTCTTTTATGAAACATTGCCACCTGACCTTTGCTGGCTAAAATTTAAATGTAGAGGGTTCATATCATCCAGAAAGAAAAAGTAGTATTTCCTCTGACCCTGAAAGCACGGTTACAGAATTATGGCTAAAGAAAATCTACGTCAACTCTATTTAAACAACCTACTGTTAAGCTAACTCTAAAATAAAGTGGGCTTGTTTACTTTTAACCTTGGACCATTTAAATACTTTGAATATACAGCACAGTCCTTACAATTTTTTTTCAGCTCAACTGGCAGACCAACAAACTGGCTTCAAACTTCAAACCCATCAGGAGGGACAAGACCTTCTATAATTAGTCCCTTCTTCTTCAGAACACACACCTTTCTGCGTCCCATCATTAATCTCATCTTCCTCCTCCTGCATAATCTAGCAGCAGATGAAACGTTTCAGTTCACATGACCAACAATGAGAGGGTTAGTTCCAAAATTTACATGCTAGTCAAATTTATTTTCACATGGGTGAAGCAACAGAGCTTCCTCTTCCCTGTGAGAATTACCTCACAAATTACTTTTTGCAATGAGGAAAACACAGAAGTACATAGTCTGTAAAAGTCTTGTTCCATTTAAAAACCTTGAAGCTTTGTCCCATTTTAAGAGTACTTAATTTTGTTCGGTCTTCAGCTGGATTGTCTCTTCTCAACCATAAATCTACACAGCAAATTCCTTTTCCCTCCGAGTTCCTATGCTGCCGTTACTCAGATGCTGCACTCCTTCCTATTCCCACACTCTGAAACCTCTTTCACAACTATTCATTTTGGTTCCTCACCCATGTAAGTGTTTACAACCAGGAGCCACAGCCTGGCGTGGACGCCCAGAACCTTCCATCTCTCGCATGCCAAGCTCGCCTAAAGTGCTGCTGAAGCATCCCGGCTATGCGAGAGGCCTCCTCATATTGCCAACTCCAAGCACTTGAGGGTAGGTGAGCCTCAAGTTCACCTCAGAGCTATTTTCCTAGGATCTTAGCACTTTGAAAGCAGTTGCCTTTCTCATACATGTGAGAGCTGTTTGTAGGACAGGGTGTAGGTCTGGTGGCAGCACATAACCACAACTACACCCTTTAAAGTCACTGCACAGAATAAAAAAAGAAAAAAAAATTTACTTTTTTTCAGCAAAATATCAATGACAGAAGACTTCTTTCTCTCCTGTAGTCAAAACATCTTCTCCTTCCCCTAAAATCCACTTGAACCTATCCAAATTCCTGACTGCCCCTGAATAAAAAGGGAGTTTAAGGCCAAAACTTTATCCTGGTCTCTTGCTGTTGCTTCCAGGTATGGTCAAGCACCACCACCTGCAACAGAGCGACCCTTTGAGCTGTTTTAATTCCCACCACCTGCAACAATACATCTTGATGATGGTCAAGACCCACCAAATCCCAGCTGGGGCAGAGGTATCTCTCTCGGACAAAGATATTTCTTCTTTACAAAGAAACTTCCTCCCTCGCTGCACGCCCTGAAGGGTTTGGCTGGGTTTGACCGACCAGAGATGAGTTGATGCTCCCACCTCCTCTCAAGGGGTGGCTGAGCTACAGACCTACACGGCTGCACAGCACAGCACCCCAAGTACTTCAGTGAACATCCCACCCTTCACCCATCCACACGGTGCCACACAACCGCCCCTGCCCTAGTGCCAAGCAACTCGAGTCCCACCTGGCCGGGCCGTGCCGCTTCAGCCAACCCAAGCCCCCCATCAGCTTCCTCCTGCCCCTACCAGCGCTCCGCGCCCAGACCAAAGGGGCGCGCTTGCCATGAGCGAAGTCAAAGAGCAGGCTGGGGCGCGGGAAGAAGGAGTCTACACCATAGTCTCCTGAAGATGCAGACTTGGGGAGGAAGAGGACCGAAAAAGAGACATTTCACCCGCCGGGGCTGGCTGAGGGGCAGGGGCACCGCTCCCCGCCCTCTGTCCACCCGGCAAAGAGAGGCCACGGAGAAGGGCGCGGGGCCTGGTCAGTGCGGTGAGGGCACGGAGGGCTTGGGGTAGGGGGTTAGGGACCGAGGCAGCGGCGGGACGCGGCCCCTCGGGTCGGTGCCGGGGCAAGGAGCAGAGCGGTCACTCACAGAACTCGGCGATATAGTAGGAGACGGCGTAGTTCTCCTCGCACCACTCCAGGGTGGAAGTCGGCGGGCCCCAGTAACCCTCCCGGTCAGCGGCCGGAGCCATCGCGGCGCCCGGTTCANGCGCGGGAAGAGCGGGCCCGGGTGAGCTGAGGGGGACGAGCTTGGAGGGAGGGAAAAGCCTGAGATGGAAAAGGCAGAAAGCCGCGCTCTCCTCACCCGTGTTTTTGGGCAAAAGACACTCCCCTCGTTAGATATGGTGGTTTCCCCGCGTCGGCTTAGTGGTTTCCCCCTCGCTGTTTTTCCTGGTAGGCTGCAGGGAAGGTTTGTAATGTGAGCGAGGCGAGCTTCATGGTTTTAAATGAAGAGACAAGTGCTTCTCGTAGGCTGGGAGGAGGAAAAAGGGAGGCTTTTTATAGCGCTGCCTACTACACGGGGGTTTTCTCTCATCTGATGCCTTATTTAGCTGCCTCAGTGCTTACTACGTGTACTATACTTACACCCATAATATGCAAAGTGCTCCACCAGCCGAGTTGATCCCCAAAGGCAAGGAGAGTCTAAAAAGGGAAAGACCTAAAACACAGGAGAGAGAAATAAAATGTACAAGCAGAGGCCCGATAATCGCTTTTTCCATGTCAGAAAAAGTTCAAAGATTTGATGAGAACCTTGGGGCAGGCCTTCAGGGCTCTGCACAGTGCTTACACCATGCACCTCAGCAGAATTTAATGTACTTGCATATAAACACAGAAACTTTTCTACATCATAGAGTCATAGAATGGTAAGGTTGGAAAGGACATCGAAGATCATCCAGTTCCAACCGCCTGCCATAGGCAGGGACACCTCCCACTAGAACAGGTCACTCAAGGCCTCCTCCAACCTGGCCTTGAACACCTCCAGGGAGGGAGCAGCCACAACCTCCCTGGGCAACCTGTGCCAGTGTCTCACCACCCTCACTGCAAACAACTTCCTCCTAACATCCACTTTCAATCTCCCCTCTGCCACTTTAAACCCATTGCCCCTTGTCCTGTCATTACAAGACCTTGTCAATAGTCCCTCCCCAGCCTTCCTGTAGGCCCCCTTCAGATACTGGAAGACTACTCCAAGGTCTCCTGGAAGCCTTCTCTTCTCCAGGCTGCAGAGCCCCAACTCTTGTAGCCTGTCCTCATAGCAGAGCTGCTGCAGCCCTCCGAGCATCTTTGTGGCCTCCTCTGGACTCGCTCCAATAGTTCCATGTCCTTCCTGTGCTGGGGGCTCCACAACTGCACACAGGACTGCAGGTGAGGTCTCAGGAGAGCAGAGTAAAGGTGCAGAATCCCCTCCCTCTCCCTGCTGCCCACACTGCTCTTGCTGAGTTGCTGTCTGGGCTGCACTCACAGTGTAGCCTCATGTTGAGCTTTTCATCATCCCAGACCCCCAGGTCCTTTTCCTCAGGGCTGCTCTCCAGCTGTTCACCACCCAGCCTGTACCTCTCTGGGCAACCTCTTCCAGTGTTTCACCATATTCACTGCAAAAAAATTCTTCATTATATGTGGTCTACATCTCCTCTCTTTTAGTTTAAAACCACCATCCCTTGTTCTGTTGCAAAGGACCCTGCCAAAATGTCTGTCCCCATCGACAGCTAAGGGCCATGTAATTGTTTTCAGCTTCACATACAGATGAAAGTTTTTCATAGTACTAGGGAACCATAGAGTTGTTTTGGGTGGAAAAGACATCTGAGATCATCGAGTCCAACTGCTGACTGAATGCCACCGTGGCCATTAAACACTGTTCCATAGTGCTACGCCCACTTGAACACCTNCCCTCCCTCTCCCTGCTGCCCACACTGCTCTTGCTGAGTTGCTGTCTGGGCTGCACTCACAGTGTAGCCTCATGTTGAGCTTTTCATCATCCCAGACCCCCAGGTCCTTTTCCTCAGGGCTGCTCTCCAGCTGTTCACCACCCAGCCTGTACCTCTCTGGGCAACCTCTTCCAGTGTTTCACCATATTCACTGCAAAAAAATTCTTCATTATATGTGGTCTACATCTCCTCTCTTTTAGTTTAAAACCACCATCCCTTGTTCTGTTGCAAAGGACCCTGCCAAAATGTCTGTCCCCATCGACAGCTAAGGGCCATGTAATTGTTTTCAGCTTCACATACAGATGAAAGTTTTTCATAGTACTAGGGAACCATAGAGTTGTTTTGGGTGGAAAAGACATCTGAGATCATCGAGTCCAACTGCTGACTGAATGCCACCGTGGCCATTAAACACTGTTCCATAGTGCTACGCCCACTTGAACACCTTCAGGGGCAATGAGTCCACCACCTCCCAGGACAGAAAAGCTTTCAAAGCAATGCTGATTTTAGTAGTCACAGTTATTGTGGCTGGAATAGACCTCTGAGATCATCAAATCTACCCTATGACCTAACACCACTGCATCGACCAGACCATGTCACTAAGTGCCACATCCAATCTTTCCTTAAACACCTCCAGGGACAGCAACTCCACCAGCAGTGATAAAATATTTAGATTATCAAAACATCAAAATCACTGTGCTTTTTTTTAGTTTTTAAATGCAGAGATGTTTTCTTTCTTTCTTTCTTTCTTTCTTTCTTTCTTTCTTTCTTTCTTTCTTTCTTTCTTTCTTTCTTTCTTTCTTTCTTTCTTTCTTTCTTTCTTTCTTT
>VWYK01042582.1:0-20287 GCA_013399775.1 Semnornis frantzii | reverse complement strand
GAAACCATCACAACATCATATTCCAGTCCTAATCTTACATCCCAACTCAGTAAAGTACAAGAATAACAGACAGCCTCTAGTTAATAAGGGTGTCTCACTTGGGTAAATTTACACTTGGTACCTGAGGTGAGAGCTATGGATAAGGTCTACCTTGACATCAGTAAGGCTTTGGACACTGTATTTCATAACATACCAAAAAAACTCCAAACAACTGATGAAGCTTGGGCTGGATGAGCAGTGAGATGGACTCAAAACTGATTGAATACCTGGGCCTAAGGGTGCTTATACAAAGTCTAGTTGGAGGCCAGCAAGTAGCACTGTACCCCACGGATCAAGGTGGTGTCTGATCTTCATTAGTAACCTGGATGGTGGGGCAGCACGTACCTTTGGCAAGTCTTCTGGTGACACAAAGCTGAGAGGAGTATCTGATAGGACAGAGAGTCATACTGCTATCCAGAGGGAACTGGCCAGACTGGAGAAATGAGCTGACATAACCTCATAAAGTTCAACAATGTGAAGCGCAAAGTCCTGCACTTGGCTGAAGAATAACTCCAGCCACCAGGACTTGCTGGAAGTCAACTGTCTGGAAAGTAGGTTTGCAGAAAAGGACATGGAGTTCCTGGCAGACACTAGAAACTAGCAATGAATCCATGCAGCAAAAAAGGCCAAAAGCTTAATTTCCAACATACCGTTAGAACTGCAATGAAGGTAACAGATTCAGATGTGATTACAATCATCAGATCAATAGGAAGTTTATCACTGGATTAGGTGACACCTTGATTTGTCCAGCAGAATTCCTCAGTCTTCTTGATATTGCTGTTTATCTTCTAATATATCAGAAGTATACAGATAGCATCTGCCCCTAGACATTAAGGTACAGTGACCAGAACATGTGCTATAGAAACAAGACTATATAAACATAATTTGACATGAATATGTCTTTCGCTTCTGCTGGAGTCTATACAACTGTGTGAGAGAAAAAGACTTGTTCAAATACTTTCTTTTCTTTTCTTTTCTTTTTTTTTTTAAAAAAAAAAAAAAAGAAAAGACTAATCTCTTAGAATTAGAAACTATTTATTCACTGCTAAGGTTGAAAGGGAGTCAGGAGAATGGTTTTGTTTTGGTTTTTTTCAGTGTTATTATCTTCAGAATGTAATCTTATGTCAACATACCATGAGAAACAGTACCATTATATGTTTTGGTTTTCACTTTAATGGGTATTTTTCAAAATAAATTTTTAGTGCATGCTTTCAGCTAAACTTTATAGTATAAATTATGACACAGCTATTATTAGTTCATCAGATTGATCAGTTGCTTGCCCCCAGCTGAAGGGAATTCTGTTCTTACAAGCTACTCAGGAAACCACAAAATGAATAGCATTCCTAAGAACAGAAGAATTTAATCCTGAGGCCAGTAGTAATTTCAGACTTCAACAAACACCACCAAATAATTTAGAATTCCACAGTAGCTTATAATACACCAAGAAGCCACCTTGGGGAAAAAAAAAAAAAAAGAAAATAGGAAAAAGGAAAAAAAAAAACAAAAAAGAAGAAAGAAATGGGCTGCTCTTATGTTTCCAAAGCAGGGTTCTCTTAAATATTTCAGCTGTCTTTATACCTTAAAAAGATAAGTAGAGGTATGGATTTGATGGGTGGACTGTCCAGTGGATAAGGAATTGGTTGGATGATTGCATAGAAAGGGTAGTTGTCAACAGCTTGATGTCAAGATGGAGATGGGTAACAAGTGGTGTCCCTCAGGGGTGTGTATCAGGAACAGCACTGCTCTGTATCTTCACCAGTGATATAGGCAGAGAGACTGAGTGCACCCTTGGCAAGCCTGCAGATGCTATCAAGCTGAGTGGTGTGGCTGACAAGTCTGAAGGATGGGATGCCATTCAGAGGGACCTGGACACCATGGAGAAGTGGGCTGAGGAGAATCTTCAGAAGTTCAATAAGATGAAGTGCAAGGCCCTGCACTTGGGTCAGCGAGCAGCCCTTTAGAAAAGGACTTCGGGGTACTGGTGGATGAGAAACCAGACATGAGCCTACAATGTGCACTTCCAGCCCAGAAGGTCAGTTGTATCTCGGGCTGCATCAAAAGAAGTATGGCCAGCAGGTCAAGAAAGGCAATTCTGCTGCTCTGCTCTGCTCTGCTCTGCTCTGCTCTGCTCTGCTCTGCTCTGCTCTGGTGAGATATTACTTGAGTAGTGTGTCCAGCTATGAGGCCCCCAACACAAGAAGGACATGGACCTGCTATGGTAGATCCAGAGGAAGGACAGAAAGATGGTTAGAGGCCTGGAGCGCCTGTCCTACAAACACAGGCTAAAAGAATTGGCGCTGTTCAGTCTGAAGAAGAGAAAAGGGTTGGACAAGATGACCTTCGAGGGTCCCTTCCAACCTGATTTTGATCTGTAAATTGATAGTATCCTGCATTTCAGCTTTAGAATTCCAGAGATATTAGAACTTTTCTAGGTATCTGATTAATTGCAGAAAGATAAACGAGAAGCATATTAAGAAGATTGTAACAGATATGTGTATCAAAGCAGTAACAACTCAGTCCTCTTTTAAAAGCTTGGAAATTACTAAATACTGCGCACTCAGCAGTAATCTTATCTATTGCAAATGCAACAATAAGACAGTGTACTTCACAAAGGCAAAAGTTTTTAAAGAGTGATTGTCACAGTACCTGCTTGAAAGCAAATTGCATGTTTATCATTTCTCAGTGCTGCTTCAGCAACTTGCTTGCTCTAGAAGAAATTCGTACATTTCAGGTACGAAATGTAAAAACAAGCAAACAAAAGTTGCTAAAAATTTCAATATATTAAAGAAAAAATAAAAATTACAGCTGTAAAACTACTTTATCCATTCATGCAGCAGTGCTTGAGCACAAAATCTCAGCCACTGAGAGAACCTGTACCTGGCCATGTCTTATTTTCACTGGTGTTGTACAGAAAGAAACATGAATGTTTGATGCTGCTTTAATTTGCCTCCAAATCGTCAAACTGGAACAGGCTACTCAAAGAACTTATGAAGCCACCACATTCTAGACACTCAAAAGCCATCCAGACATAATCCTATCCTGGTACCCCTACCTGGACAGGGAGGTTCGACCAGATAACCTTCTGAGGTATCTTTCTACCTTGGCCACTCGGTGAATATGATGATACTGTCAATACCTGCAAGACTCCTAACCAGTAACACAGTCATACAGAGAAGCATGAAAGGAAAACAGAATGAGAATCAGATGGCTGAAAATGTTAGTTAATATAGCAGGAAAGCCATAGTTTGAATTGTTATTGTCACATACAAAGCGAAAGAAGATAGTCCAGAATTTACAGCATAAGAAATGGGATTCTGAGTTTGAAAAATAATAAAACTCGGCAAAATTCGTAGTCCAGTCCTGCAGTACCACAGATAAAGCTAATTGAAGAGGTCTTGCACATGCTGGCTTGATACTACCACTCATAACTAATAAAACATGCACTGCCCAGGGAATATTCTAGGGTGTAGCTGGCCTTCCACAGGGATTATAGAAAGTAACAAAGACCATTTTCTAAAGACATAAAAATGACCTAGCAAGGTTCTCCTCTCCAATTAGGTCCACCCTTCTCTAGATGAACATAAAGGCAAAGGAGAATAGTATGGAAGAGTGGGGCACAAAGGATAGTGTTTTTTTTATAATTACTTCTGTTGGGGTTTTTTTCGCCAGGAGGACCAAACAGCTCTTGATTAGCATATGATTTCACCTTCCATATTATTATTTGAAATGTCATGCTAGGAAACAGTGCTTTTGGGGTATGGGTAGCATAGAATGAGTGACCGGTAGTAAGAGCCATAAGGATGAGCAGGGATGTGGAGAGGAATGTAAGATAAGAAAGTATAGTCTCAAGAAAAATGACCTTGAGGAAGTTGACAGTAGAAAAATAAAGGATGGCAAAAAAGTAAGCCAAAAATGTAGATCAATTAGCTTTGTGCTTGGGGTGCATGGACAGCGCATGCTTGACACCTGCAACCTATCAGATAGATGCTTGGGGTGCATGGACAGTGTGTGCTGGACTCCTGCAACCTAGAGACCCGCCACGTGTCTGCCTGCCCATAGTCTATAAAATGTAGCCCTCTGATGGAATAAAGGGTTTGACTTTAATACCATATTGGTGTGTCTGTGTCATTCCGGCCCCTGCATGATGAGGAAGATCCTGGCAAGTGCAACTGGATTCACTGTCTTTGACCTAAATAAGCAATTATTTATAATGGAGTACTGTCATCAGGAGATAGCAGAGTTTCCCACATCAAAATACCCAGCACATATTAGGGCATTCCCCTCTGTTGTGAAAAAATACAGGAACAAATCCCACCAGGTTACAGAAGGGGATTCTGCCCATTGCCCATACTGTGCAGAAAGGGGCAAGATTTTGTAATCATCAACACAGGCTTTAAGCACCTCAAGTACTCCATTCTTTTCTTCAAAACAAAACTATTTATTGAGTTCAATGGTGCTCCTGAAGCTTCACATCTTTTCCTCTGCCCACAAATCTCTTTGTGATTTAGAACCATGACTACTGCAGATTACCCGGTGTCCATTAAAGGGAGGCTGGGATAACCACAAATGCCTGGCTAGCAATGCATTCTCTATAAGCAGTAGGATTTTAAAACATGCAAAATGAATCTTAAGCAGGAAACTCACTCAGATAGGCTTTCAAAATACTGGACAGAGTGAAACTTCTTGGCTGCTTGCCATAAGCCACACATTGCTAATACCTACTCTGCAAGCAATAGTGGTGTCTGTTTGAAGCAGGCTGATTGGAGATACATCCTGCCAAGTCACCAAAAGCTCTGCATAGCCTTTCAGTACAGAAACAGAACTACTTCAAAAGCTAAGATGTGGTGGTACTCTGGTAACATCATGCATTTCTTTAATGGAAGGAAGAAAGCTTGCTGTGAGGGTGCAGCAAGAGCAAGGATATGCCCTGAGTGAGATAAGCCAGGGGCTACAGTCCTTGCTGGTCAGTGTCTACAATTACCCAGTTCAGTGCCGCTGTCCCTGAGGCAGGTACTTAGGGCAGAGTGATGACAGCATAGTGTCTTGTCACCAGCCCAGTGATAATCGGGTAATGGCAAGACAGTGAGGCAGCACCACGATCAAGCCAGGAAACCAAAGCAATAATCCAGGAATAGTAGAATTAGAATTGACACTCCTACAACAGGACTCATATAGAGACTGGTAGCCCAGGATGAGACTTAAATGGAGTTCTCAGTCAGAAGGTCCCATGTGAGGTCAGTCACCATCATCAAGGACTGTTTCACTTCTCAGGACTCCTACATTTGTATGTAAGGTGAAACATTCTGCACCTAACAATCATGTGCAGAAATATTTGTCATTCAAAACAAAGTGCAAATCTCAGAAATGGAAAATGGAAAGTACTGGGCTGTAAAATAATAGCATGCTGCACTTCACGAGCTTAGCTCACTGTAAAAGAGTTGTTTTCACATTTCCCAATGAAAATCTCTGACATAGCTAAATTGATTTACAAAATCTTTTAAAATAGAAATGTGTTGGGTTTCAAAAACTGCTTATTTTCTAGTACTCTCACAAAACAGAAGTTCTATGCACCTTTATTAGGACAATAGGCAATTCATCAAAGCAATGGCACTTCTATATCGTCAACTTGGTAGCACTGTGCAGGAAACAAACCAGGAGCAAGTGCCTGAGTCTTAAGGAAAATTCAACAACAATGCTTCTAATCTGTTTTGCATTTCCAGAATACACAACATTGTCTCATTAAATACTGCTATCTGCAGCAGTAGCACAGGTGAGACAGTGAAGACACCTCTGGTTTATAATTTTAAGCCATGGAGTCTGTACTGGGAACTTAAATCAGCATCCACCCCCTTCCCTGCTTGTCACAGAATCATAATATTGTCTTGGTAGGAAGAGACCTTTAAAACCATTATGTCCATTCATTAACCTAACACTGCCAAGAAAGCCAGCACTGCCATTGGTTTTGTCTGCTTTCAGTACCCACTTAACTCATTAAATAAATGCATTTTCCTCTAAATATTTTCAGGACTAAGAAGTCCTGGCACTTTACTGGCATTTGAAAGAAGTCGGTGATGACAGTGTGACATTTTAAAACAGTGTTGCTGAGGGTGAATTCATGATCCACTCCAGAAGAAGACTGGCACTTGCCATCAAGATCTGCCTGGGTTACTCATAGCTTATCATGTCTTGTGCTGGTTGTTTTGCCTGTGAATCAAGAGATATAAAAAATCAACATAGATGGAAAACTTCCCACTCTCTGCCAGTCAGTGAAAAAGTCTTTCTTTCTCTTTTCAAATGATTTGGGACCATCTTGCATCAGTCAATTTTGGCCTCCTTGAATAGTCAAAACCTCTTTAAAAACCAGTAAGTCTGCTTGAAATTTTATGTTTCCTAATGGAATTTTCAGAGCTTCTGTTACTTTCTTGCTATATTTTCTAATAAAATTTACATCTGCAATATATCAATAGGCACACAATCAAGTTTGTCTATAAAAAGAATATGTGCTAGATGGCAAAAATCAATGCACTGACTTTGTATCCTAATAGTTAATTCACAGTGGTATTTGACATTAACTTCATACAGTTGCTTCATCATTCCTGAGCCATGTTCACAGGAGGGAAACGAAAGCTTCTCCAGCGTTAAGGCCACAGGAACCATACAGAAAAACTTGGATAACTGCTATGTGTCATTTGAAAAATAAAGTCTACTAACCTAGATTTCTACCCTTAATTGCTGCTTGTCTTCCCTGTGCTCTTGAATCAATGACAACTCTAAGTTTTATTGAAAGAAATAAACAATTAGATAGCATTTTCAGGCCTAAAGATTGATGTATGGGCAACAATTAATTTTTGAAGAAGCACCATGCAGCAGGCATTTTCCAGCACCACTCTAGAAACTTAATTTTTTTTCTCACAGTAAAGGTGACTTTCCATTACTTATTTTCCTATGTCTCACTTCTTTAGAGATTTTCCAATAACAGTAGCTCTGTGTCTCAGCCTTCTTATGCTCCAACAGCAAAATACGTGCCAATGACTAAAAAAAGCCCTGACAAATTTTCTGAAATTTTAGTAACTCTACTAAGTATCATGGCTGCTGCTTAAAATCCTTTGATTTGAAACTATGTATATGAGTAGATCAGTTTGCCTTAGGGCTAGAAGTCCAGTAGCACAGACAAAAAAAAAAATAAAAAGCAATGAAAAGGACATGCCAGATTACATGACACTTTCATTTCCATTGGAGACCCAAATATTAGCTTCCTTCTGCTCCAATTTCAATTTTGCTGTGTTATCAACCGTAACACCACTTCCAAGCAACAAAGCCATCAACACTGAATTTGCCACACGTGACAAGACTGCATTGATAAATTATTGTAACATACCCATATTTTCATGGCAATATCTATGGGTAAATTATAAATCTGAATGTTAAACCCTGCATCTGTATCTCCTCTGTACGGCACGGTTTGTCTATACATCTGATAAGTTTAACAGTAATTTTAATAGGACTTCTAAAAGCAAACCAGATATTTATAGCTGAAACAGCTTACTCATGTACATTTTACATAGTAGTACAAGAAGGAAAAGAAACTGTGATTTTGCAAACATCTTTTGCAAAAGTCTGACTGCTTCTTCAGGATCTTCCCTGTTGTCAAAGAATCTGAATGCTGAAGCTTCTGAAAAGCTGGTGACATGGCAGCAAATGTTCAGTGGAGAACTTTTTGTTTCAAACTCACTAACTTCCTGGAAACAACAGCTTTGGAGTAGGAAGCCAGTATCCCATCACTGCAAACATAATTATGATCCTAAACCAAGACAAGAGCCCAGTCCACAAGGGAGAAATTAGACATGAGAGTCAATACAATACACAACAGACACAAACGTAGTCGTCTTTTAAAGCCTAGTTCTACAGCTGTGCTCAAACAGCGTGAACTGTGAACCACATGATGAATGTGTGTAAATGTTCACTGAGACTCAGAGTAAAGGTCAAAGTATATAATATCAGCCAGTCAGTCAATCACTCAAGCAACTGTTTCCATTGATTTTCACAAATTCTTCTTTGGATGCACAGATGTAGGACTTGCTGCTGTAAGTTACTGAGCATCACACACTTCTGCTAGTACTTCACATGTCATCTTACTATCTTATCTTCATTTTATTAACTTTGAGGAGTTCTTCAGAGATAGTAGAATTATTTGCATGTGATGTTATATATTTGAATAAATGTACGGGATCAAGACTTTGTTGTGTAAGTGGAACATGCACTATGTGTGAGGTATACTTAAATCGAATGGTTGAATTTGTTCCTGTATTTGCAAACATCATAAAGAAATGTGACCATTTTTCAAATTTACATTTTACAATTTCTTAAACTCCTATTAACACTAATTGATAGATTCATGTGCTGAGACTTCGGGATTCAAAAAGGAAAACCTAAAGCAACTGCAGCAAGCCTTGACAGCCTTGGGAAACAGTCAAGTATTCTCAGCTATCACTGTTTTCATTCTTACCTGCCATCCTCAGCCAGCTCTCACTTCTCTACTTCACTGGGCTTTGTTTCCTACGTGGAACTTTTTCAGTTGACCATCCACAGCAGTAAACTTTATTTCCTTCATGTATACTGTACTTGAAGGAATCTCAGAACTCTTTAACAAGGGCAACTTCAAATATCTTGTAATTCAGACCACTGAATTTCTACAAGATTCCTTTCTTTGTCTGCCTGAGGAAATAGGTCCAAACTCTTGAGAAGTATTTTTGCTAAATAGTTCAATCGGCTCTGTGTAAGAGTCAATAACTATGAAAACTGACACTGTTTACCAGAAAAGGCCACCAACAATTACTTTGAAAGATTATCTGAATAGCAGTCTGCTTCTCAGTTTGCTATAGTTTTTAGTAGTTTTGCATGTGGGAAGATGGATTTTACATTAACATTTCCTCCCTATCTGTCATTAATGAACATTTCTAGAGCTACCAAAAGAGAAAATCAGCAATTTTGGGTTCATGAAAAACAGCTAAAGATAAAAATTACTATTTTCTATTGTTTTACTGCTAAGTTTGGAACATTGCAGGACTTTTTGTTTTGCAATTTGATTGCTTTTAGGCTCAGAATTAGCTCAACATATCTGTTCCCTCATTGTTGCCACAATATATGTCAGTATCATCAGCTGCACGAAAATTCAGCGGTCTCAAAATATGAGGTTAGCTTTCCTGAAAACCAAATTTGACCTCTTCCAGACCAAGATGTACCAAGCCTAGGGAAGGTACCAAATCCAGCATTCACTTTTTCTTATTGTGATTCATTTGGAATACAACAAACCTAGAATTTTCTAATTTGCGATGAACAGAATATGTGGTTTTGTTTTTTGTTGACTTTCAAACAGAAGCAAGCTGGCAAAGCAAGAAACAATGGCAAGTATGTACATCCAGATGTTGTAAACTATCACAACAGTCTGCTATTTTTAGAGGGCTATCAGAAAGAAATTAATGCATGAGTATTTCCACTTTTGTTTGCCTCAGCAGAGGAAACATACTGGGTTGGTTTTATTTTGCAAGTTTTTGATTATTGTTTTTTCCAGTTCAAGAGAGACAGGGAACTCCTGGAAAGAGTCCAGAGGAGAGCCATGAGGATGACTGTGAGACTTGAGCATCTCCTCTATGAAGAGAGATTGAGAAACCTGGGGCCATTTAGTCTGGAGAAGAGAAGACTGAAAGGAGATCTCATCAATGTCTATAAATATTTGAGGGGTGGGTGTCAAGTGGATGGAGCCCATCTTTCAGTGGTCTGCAGCAGTAAGACAAGGAGCAATGGTTACAAACTGGAACACAGAAAGTTTCACCTCAACGTGAGGAGAAACTTCTTTACAGTAAGGATGATGGAGCACTGGAACAAGCTGCCCAGAGAGGTTGTGGAGTCTCCTTCTCTGGAGACTTTCAAAACCTGCCTGAACATGTTCCTGTGCAAACTACCCTAGGGGATGTTGCCTTGGCAGGGAGGTTGGGCTCGGTGATCTCTGAAGGTCCCTTCCAACCGCCTGGGTTCTGTGATCGCAGGATCACAGGATCACAGGATGTCAAGGGTTGGAAGGGACCCAAAGAGATCATTGAGTCCAACCCCCCTGCCAGAGCAGGACCATACAATCTAGCTCAGATCACAGAAGAATGCATCCAGAAAGGCCTTGAAATTCTCCAGAGGAGACTCCACAGCCTCTCTGGGGAGCCTGTTCCAGTGTTCTGTGACCTTTACAGTAAAGAAGTTCCCCCTTGTGTTGAGGTGGAACCTCTTGAGCTGCAACTTGGACCCATTGTTGCTTGTCCTATCACAGGCAGCAATTGAGCAGAGCCTGTCCCACCCACTCCTGACCCCCAGCCCTCAGATATTTATAAACATCTATTAAATCCCCTCTCAGTCTTCTCCTCTCCAGACAAAAAAAGCTCCAGGTCCCTCAGCCTCTCCTCATCAGGCAGTGAACCAGTCCCTTAATCACCCTTGTAGCCCTCTGCTGGACCCTCTCCAGCAGATCCCTGTCCCTCTTAAACTGGGGAGCCCAAAACTGAATGCAGCATTCAAGATGAGATCTCACTAGGGAAGAGTAGAGGGGGAGACCCTCCCTTGATCTGCTGATACACTCTTCTTAATACACCCCAGGATCCCATTGGCCTTCTTGGCCACAAGGACACATTGCCGTCCCATGGATAACTTGTTATCACCAGCACTCCCAGCTCCCTCTCCAGAGGGCTGCTCTCCAGCAGGTCATCTCCCAGCCTGTACTGGTGCTGTTTATTATTCCTCCCCAGGTGCAGGACTCTGCACTTGTCCTTGTTGAACACTTTTATCAATAAGCCATTAAATCACCTTTCCATAGGTATTTGTTGGTTATTTGCCAGAGGAGGAATAATTAGGGAGAAAGTTGCTTGACAGAGGATTTCTGGAAGAGATAGATTCTCCTCAGCTTTGAAATCACATATCCTAAACCGGACACTCTAGCCAGGTATGCAGCTATCCAGATATAGGTTGATATGTCATATTAAGAGTGGCAAGCTGAAAATAAATCATGTAATTAGAACTACTTCCTCACAGTGGCAGGCAGGACATAAAGGATTAGTAAGAGAAAGGATTAAAATAATGTATCAATCTTTCTGCTAAGATGAATTGTCCCTTTTTATACAATATCTAGTGCTCAATCTGATCTTGTGTTAAACTCTTTAAATTAAGGACATACTTATTCCCTTAGGTCAATTCAGTTCCCATGTCAATAACATCTTCAGCTCATGGCAGTGATGGGTCTTGAGTTATAGTTAAGTCACTTCTTTTACTAAAAAAAGCTAAATATTCTTAAACCCTAACTGTTCTTTATAAAAATGTTCACTATTTGATGGGATTTTTAAAAAATCTGTATAATTTTCAGGTGTTTTGATTATTCACTCCTCTGCTCTATAGCAAATCTCTTCATTTATTCTTGTATGGAACACTGTTTTCTTACCCAGACTTTATCCTGAAAAATCTCATTCGTTTGTTTAGCCGGGACTCACCTGTCATATAGAAATTGCATTTCTGAGCCTTTGTGCAAGTTCCCATTAGCAGAGAAAACTTCAGTAAAAAACCTTCAAAAATTCTTTGTGTGAGAATCTATTAATTTGTGAATGTTCTCTTACTAGACATTGTGAGTTTTCTGTAGAAACTTTTCTTGTTCATGCCAAAAAAACCTCTCTATATACGTCTTCTGTCAGCTCTCATAAACCTGCCTATAATTTCAGTTCATAAGTTTCTTGGCTGTTTTAGATGTCAGGAAATAATTTATTCTTCATTTCTTTTTATTTTTCTTTTTTTTTTTTTTTTACTTGAACTTTAATCATGTTACAGGTTTTGGACAATAGTGAAAGATACATTTTTCCATGTAGGTAGCTATAAAGGTGCTCAATGGGTACTGACCATTATAAGGAAAAATTAAGAGAATACAAGTACAGTTTTTAATATGTTTTTGAAATAAGCAATAATGATGATTTAGAAATATCCTTTTCTCAGTTTGACAGTCACTCTGTTAGAGCAGCTTTTTTACTTCCTTCTAGAAATTAAGCTATACAAAGGTCCTACAATATATGCAATTAAAATAGCAAAACTTAGAGCTACGAAAATCCAGAAATTGGAGCTGAATTTGTGATTTTAAATATCTACCTTTTTAGACATGGATTATTTATCAAAAACTGTCATTACTCAGCTATTTTTAATATTTTCTACATAATTCTGAATCAGTGTGTAGTTGTTACTCAAGTGAGTAAATATATAGTGGTAAACTTCAATCCATATTTAGGTACAAGCACCTTTATGACAGTGGAGAACTTTGATGAATACACAACAGTAATGCATTGGCTAATATCATCAGCAAACACTAAATTTTAAATACTCTCTCCTGCAAAGTACTCTTGAATATATATAACATATATGACCATCCTTTCTCTAGGGCTACTGTTTCTCCTTCTGTGACTATATCCTAACCTAAAAAAAAAAAAGTAAAAACAAACAAACAAAAGTTGAACACAGAAATCTGCACTGCTTAGTGTTCCTGGCAGCCCTCAGTACTGCAAGACAGTCTATAACAGATGGAAACAGAGGAGAGATTTCATTTTTTGTACACGGAATAGCAGTAATTGTTCATCATAAATGTAAAGACATTTTCCTTTAGGAGCAGTTTCCTTCAAAAACAATTTGTTCTGTATAATCTAATAAAATCTACAAAATACTTGAAAAAAAAAAAAAAAGAGAGAGAATGTAATGATGAAGATGAGAAAGAGAGATTCAGAAATTTTAGTGGCCAGAGAGTTAACACAACCTCCATACACATACATGTGAACCCTTCATTCACAAATGAAAGATGGAGAGCACAGTTAGCAAAATTCCCCAGAAGCCTCTCTAGTAAGCAATATAAAATGACAGATTCTTACGTTAATATCATCCCTATATGGTTCCATACAGCTATTAAACACGTTCCTGTTAATACTGAAACATGCAAGAGTGCACATCACAGATTTCTCATGTTTTCTTTGCAACACTCTCTAGATATCACTCAGTGATTTAACTGAAGCTCAGAAGCTGTCACAAACACACAGGCATACAGGGATGCACACAGAGGAATTACCAATGCCTATTCCCAAGACTGTGGCTGCTTGCTGTGTTCTTTGCCGACGACTATGGCTTGGTCTTGCTGTAAACTGGCTGTTGGTGCCCATACACTGTCAGGCTGCAGGGGCTGCTCTAAGGGGAAGCTGGTTCCAGCTGGTTCTGATGGCCCCCACATCACGCATAGCTTAGCACCCTCAGTGGAGATGTCAAGCTGCTCAGTCAAGCCTCTGGAAAAACGTATTTCAAAAAGGACAAGGAGCTTCATGTTCATGTAAGAGGTGAGTACAGTCAGTGAGAGAAACAACCCTGTGAACACCAAGATCAGTGAAGGAGAGGAAGAGGAGCTCCAGGCACCGGAGTAGAGATTTCTCTGCAACCCATGGAAGAGACAATGGTATGAGAGACACCCAGACAGCAGCCATGGAAGACCATGCACCTCAAGCTGCCACCAAGGAGAGCCCACACTGTAGCGTGGGTATGGTATAAGGTGGAAGCAGCAGCAGAGAGGAGCTATTAGGGACTGACCACAACTGCCACCCTCTGTTATTCAAAGCTAACATTTTAAGAAGTCTCTCTTTATGAATTTTGTTTATTCTCGAGTTAACTGGATCAATATTTTTATTATACTTTATAAAGAAAAATGCATGAATATAATTCATACTGACCTTTTCAAGAATATTTCCTTTTATCATGCGTACCACATAAGAGTCTTAAATCTAATTTATCCTCCATGACACTTCCTCTGTTAGAATTCCCTCAGAATTCAGTTCCTCAGGTAAAGAATTCTGGCAAATACTTAATACATGTAGTATTTATCATGCATTATCAAAAATCACATGTATTTTTTCAATTTATAGGTTTTAATTAAATCTTTCCAGAAACATCTGGTTACAGAGCACATAATCTATGAAATTTAAAAAGGAACTTCAAAATGCTCAACAGTTGGGTAGTAGATAATTGCCAGTGAAATAAGAAAATAATTGGTTTGCACATTTCCCAGTACTTTTCAACGTTTCTCGAGTATTTCTTAATTGCAAAGAAAACCACATATGTCTCTATTTGTCTGTGATGCTAACCTAACATAGCTTCTCATCGGGGCTGGATGCTATAATGAACAACTCTTGGCAGCTTTAGCTCAGTAAGTCTTGTTTTTCCCAACCTATGAGATGGGTTTTAAAGAGCCTTCCCTGCATGTCATGTCTGCATGGGTATCTTGCATTTCAAGTGTGTATTTTAAAACTAACTCAGTATCTCTAACCTACATCATCATCAGAGAAATAAATGCCACCTAGACCTACTCACAGATGATTTGGTTGCATGTGACATGACAGCTGTTGTTGATTCTATCTTAATATCATTAACCTATGAAAATACATTCAGTGTAACTGCAGCCTGCCATGCCCAACTTCATAAAGTAGTTCAAATCATTGTTTGCTGCAGGTCATTAAGAAACTAGTAAACAGACTATTTAACAATGATGCTAATGTAAATTTTCCATGACAGCAGTCACTGGTATCCTGCTGACAAATTATAATGTCATTGCAATGTGTCCTCAGAGCTCAGTAATTACTTCTCTATTCATGAGTGTATTTGGCTGGAAGTTTACCTGATCTGAATGTAAAAACTCTCAGCCAAGTTTACACATGCTAATTCCATCAGGTGCATGGATGACATGAATACGTTAAAAATATCTCTAAAGAAATAATCCATTCACCTGGGGCATTATACTATCTTCTTTCTGCCACTCAAGATTCTTCGTGAAACACTGCTTTATTGAACTATTGCTTTAGCTCCTTACCTTACAAGATAATGCAATAAGAAGAAAACATTTCAAGGAACAAAAAGTGAAATACTAACAACAAACTGCAATAAACTAGCTTTAAGTGTCTTACCTACCCATGGGAGACAGGCTTTTGCTACTGTGAACACTGCTAGCATAGTTTGAAGCATAGTTTTACGATGATGATTCTTTCAAGCTGCTTTTAAAACTTCTAAAGTACTTGAAGGACAACGTAGTAATTCTAGTAGCTAAGACACAATATCTAATGTTTCTAAATCAGTTTTATATACATGCAGTTTATGATACATTATATATTAAAGTGTCAGCAACCTGATTAAGCTTACCTCCAAGTGCATAAAGAGATAAATAATGCTGTAGTTGGAATATCAGTGAGAAGCCATATTAGAAGGGGATAATCTCAGAAAACAAGGAACTGTGTATCTTTTTAAAAAGAGATGATTGCCAATCTGAAGAAAACAGAACACTTTGCCTAACTACAGAGTACATTAAATGGAGTAGATATGTAGTGAAATTACAAGCACCTGAAAAATAGTGAAACCAGTTAATATGGATTTTTCAAAACCAAACTATGTCGAGTCAAATTAATCTCCTTCTTGGACAGTGTAACTGGAATACTGGGTAAAAAGAAGAATGAATTTCCTCTATCCTTAGTACAGTAAGACTTTTAATGTTTTTCCACTGAAAAATGAGGGGAAAATGGATTAGCACAAACAAACAAACACAAAGACAGTACATGGCTGTTTTAAAAGCTCTTCTGAAACAATAGCTATCAGTACCAAATGGGGATTTTCTTTCAGGCTGGTGCCTTCACAGATTCCTGGCCCAACACTGTTCAATATTTTGATTAAAAATCCATATTACGAAGTAAATGGATAAAATCCATAGATGAAACCAAGGATGTGTTTAGGCTTACAGAAGTCTGGAGAAAATAACTTCAGAATTCAAAATTGGCACCAAAAGAAAGTGACATAATCTACAAGGTTAAAAAAAACAAAAAAAAAGGAAGATGGAAGAAAGAAAAAAAAAGAGTGCAGTTTTCAAAATATCATGACTAGTAAGGAGAAGTGAGAAACAAAATTTCAATTAAGTGAAAAAAGACCTGCACGTTTAAGTGTACTAGAAATTGCCCCTGAGTTAACAGTGTAGCATTACTGCAAAGGAAGGAAAGGGAAAATCTTGTGTGTCAAGAATTTTGTAGATAAGATACAGGTTAGGATAGTTTTCTTCTGCTTGTTTCCAGGGACAATGCAGCTGAAGGACTGAGAGCAGTCTTCAGTGCTATACAGAAAAATGTATGTAGTCAATCTGGAAGGAATACAGCAGAAAAGAGAAGGAAACAGAAGAGGCCTCAGAAAGCACGATCCACAAAGGGAGACCACAGGAAAAGGGGTTCTTTTAGTCTAAGAAGGTTAAAACTTGATAAATCTTCCAGGATATGGAAGATTGTTAACAGCAAAGACAATAATCAACTGTTAACAATTGTTCATGAGTAAGGAAAGCAAAAAAGAACTCAGTCTAATTTGCAGTGAAGACTATATAGGTCAGATATTAAGAAAAAAATCGAGAGGGGAAAAAAAACCCAAAACCCCCACAACTTGAAGAGGACACCCTCAGAAAGTCTTTTAGCAGATATTCTAAAAAATGTACCAGATAAAAATCTCTGTGGGAAGCTCGAATGTATTTGATCCTTCCCCAGTGCCAGGGGACTGCACTATGTAACCTTTGGAAATCTATTCAATCCCAGCATTTCTCATTCAGTGGCCACATGATGTGCTTTAGCAAGGACCATTTATGGATTTTTTTAAAAGAGTGCTCTAAGTGACACAAGGTTAGATAATTTTACCCTTTCACAAAGTAGCATTTTCTCCCCCAAAAGGCACCTCTGCTTTCCTTGCACGCACTTATAAAGTGCTATTCAGCATGGACAAATACAGAGAAAGTTGCCATAAAATGTATTTTGTATAGTTTTTATAGCTATGCCTAAATGAATGATTAGGACAAAGTGTGACCTGTTTTAAAAGATGCTTCACAAATAAACCTTGACAAAAGGTGCTTCACAAGTAAGCCTTGACAGGCTGGAGAGGTCAGCCCATGCCAACCTCATGAGGTTCAACAAGACCAACTTCAGGGTCTTGCATCTGGGTCGGGGCAATCCTGATACAGGCTGGGCAGTGCCTGGCTTGAGAGCAGATCTGAAGGAAAGGACTTGGGGGTGCTGGTGGATGAGAAGCTCAATATGAGGTGGTAGAAGCCCCATCCCTGGAATATTTTAAGGGCAGGCAGGATGTGGCTCTGGGCAACCTGATCTAATGTGAGGTGTCCCTGCCCATGGCAGTGGAGTTGGAGCTAGATGACCCTTAAGGTCCCTTCCAACCCTAACAATTCTTTGATTCTATGAATCCCTAGCTTTAGAGTATGAATCATTGTGTATTAAACACTAAATGAATCAACAGCTTTAAAATGAGTTGTTTTCATGGGATTTGTGTGCTAGATGAGACCATTACATACTGATTTGCTCCATTCAGTTTCACCTAGTAATGTAACAGACACACCCACCTCAATATTGGTTAGGTAACACATTTTCATTATTACACATTTTTTTAAAGAAGACAACTGGATAAAACCAGACATGTCTTGAATATCAGAGTGCTTGCAGGAACATACACTTTGAATAAACATCAGGTATGGTTACAGCACTTAAGGCACCAGACTGCTCTGAATTTCTTGGAAAACATATTCTAGTTCTGCAAACACATAGCACGTGGCTATAGCTGAATAGCAGCAATTATCCAGTCTGCAGCTTTTGCATCGTTGGAGACAGGTGCTGGAAGCCAGCTAGAGCTGAGGCAAACAGACAGATTTATTTGAGATAAACTGTAACCCTACCAAACACATAATACTACAAGTTTGAATATAGAAAGGCCAAAACATGGGCTGAAAATGTGTCTTCTAATGTAGGCAATACTGTGTGAGCTCTAATTCATGCCAAAATTAAGCATAAAATAGAATCTCTGTGTATGCATTAATAAAGTCGTTAGATGCCGAGAAACGGTTTCATGTAAATAACTAATGCCTTTATATAAAAAGCATAGATGGCATAATGGAAGCATATTTATCTCTCAAACATGTAGATATGAGGCTGTTAAGAACTGGGAAAGGTAAAATGAGATCGCAGGACATTGGTGAAAACTATTGTTGGTATTGGGAATAAACCTCATTGAAATTAGTTTTTATGAGTAATTTAGCGAATGAAACTGCAGTTAAATTGTCTAAGTATGATTTTGTAGAAAGAGGTTTTTGGTTATTGAAAGTTTCCTGATTATCATGCTTGTAAGATTTTTTACCAAATTTGCTTCACTTCATGAGCTAAAAAGACAGAGCAGTGGCTTCTTCTCAGTAATTTCGCTATCCTCTTTCTCCTCCTGGATCTGGAATTCAGACTTGTCCTTTTTGCTCATCCAGAATCCTTGGTACTGAGGCTCCTCACTTGGAGCTGATGGAGTGATTCTATGAAAGTGCCATGCACAAGCCACAGAGAAACCAGCCAGCACTAGGGAGATGAAGAAAGGAGCTAAAAAGCTACCTCTTCAAACAAAGTTGAACTTTGGAGGCTTTCTTACAGGAAATGACAATTAGGTCAATATAGAAGATACTCTTGGTAGTGAACAGATGCAATTATCTGACATCTCCCTCACTCTGCTGCTTAGATTACGCCACAGAGGTTATGGGAAAATATTAATAAGAACTAGTAACAGAATAAAAAACAGTGCACTTCATCAACTGTTGGCAAAATAAAGGGAAAAAAAAAAGGGGGTTTGGGTAATCTTTATTTTTTTTCATGGAAAGTGTGATGTTTTGACAAGTTTGTGGGGTTTTTGTTTGTTTGATTGTTTCATTTTGGGGTTTTTTGTTTGTTTTGTTTGTTTGTTTTTCCTTAATAGAACCCAAAGAAACTGTCTTTTTCATTTAGAGAAAAACAACTTTTATTCGTAATAATCCACGTTTCAATTATCTGTAATTATCTATGTTGAGTTTCTGTCTCTTGATGATTTTCTTCTGGCTTCTTCTCATCCTATTCCACACTGAAATCAGCTTCACTGTAAAGTTTTCAACCACAGGGAGGCGATTTGTTGTTACTGTGGCTGTTGTTTGCTTAGAAGATGTAGAATCAACATCCTACTCCCAATTTAGAAATGCAATTTTCAACTCCTGAATGATTCAGAAGGGCTATATGCATGTCTCCAATCCATAGTAGAGAGCCATAGGGATGAATAGCCCTTCCTAACTTGTACCGTTCATTTCAGGGATTGACCAAGTCATCCAGACACTACAGTGTGGGTGATTATCACCCAGACACCTTAAATACACCCAGAAGAAGTCTTCCCTTGCTGCTTTAGAAAAGAACTCAAGTAAATAAGTATAAAAATGGGAATGAAATAGATTTTTTTAAAAACACAATTTCAAGTAAACTTACTAACAGTTGGTTTAACTTGCAGCTAGGAGCCTAGAAATAACTCACTTCGAACTCAAGATAAGCGATGGGCAGATACCATAATTAACAAAAAGTTGATCTTCTTTCACTGTATAAACAAGGCCAGGTGGAATGAATTTAAGATGGTGCATTTTCCCTACACACACACCTCTAATTGATGAGGAAATTGCCCTATCCTTCAGAACTGCCTGGCATTTACTACTGCAGCAAACCGTACTTAGGAAAGAAACATTGCCTCAAAGTTTTGTACTTTCTCAGGTACAACCCTTGATGCAGCCCAGGTTATAAATCTGGGCAAGAAGAAACCTATTGCACCATTAAAAATGTAATGAAGGTGAGATAAAATTTAAAGGAAATAGTTTTGCTTTTGTATCAAATTCTCAAGGACTTGCTGATTGGCAAGTACTGCAGAATAATCTCACAATACTAATTGACTGAGCAATACAATATCAGAAATTTCCTATTAAAAAATAAAAAAAAAAGGGCAAAGCAATGCACACAGGGAAAATAATCTTAAATATACATACACAATGATAGCTCACAACAGTGAGCTATTACTGCTTAGGAAAGAGATTTTGAAGTCTTTGTGGATAGTCTCCTGAAAACATTGTCTACCTGCTCAGAGAGCAATGGCATTTTAGGAATGATTAGGAACGAAACGAGTGAAACAGAAACCAGTTTTACACCTGAAAAACAATGCATCCTATCTTGCATGGCTTATTTTTAGAAAGCCATAAGGAGTAGCAGAGAGAATGGTGGCAAGGATGACTTATATATCATATACAGTATAGTATATAGTATATAGTGTACAGTATATAGTGTATATATATAGTGTATATATA
>VWYK01042579.1:0-10360 GCA_013399775.1 Semnornis frantzii | reverse complement strand
TTTTTTTTTTATTTTTTTTTTTGGTGCTCACTCATCACTCTGAGATCCAGCTCTGATGTTGTGTTCTAGATAAAGAGAAGGTATGAAGCAGTCACAGATTGTGGATGCATGTGCTTAATTGTCATAGCCTGAAATACCTGATTCCGAAATTTGCTCACCTAGAAGCTTACTGTGAGACTTCTCCACAAGGGAAAAATTAAAAGATTAAAATAGATAAAAATGACTGAACTTTGGTGTATTGATACTTTTTCCCAGGTATTTGGATGGCAGGGATAGGGGGGCATGTAACCATATTACTGTAACATGGGTAGAGATTTGGGACCTGCAGAATTGTATATGAAGTAGAGATTTGGTGGCTCTGACTAACTGACATTATTTCAATAACACTCCCAAAACAGGGCATTTTGTGTGTATATTTTCTGAAGACTGAACAAATCCTGGTTTCTTACGATGTGAAAACTGGTGATCAAAAGAGAATAGACTTCCTGTGTCTTTCCCACTTTTTCTTCTTTGCCAGAATAAGGATGAATATTTCTAGTGTTCACACCCTCTTTGTCATGTCAGTTATTTTCACCCTATAGAATAATGTTAGCATCTGCTACTATCTGTAACTACTTATCACATTCTTCTCTTCTCTTCATTTTCAGCTGTACATCCCTGACCCCTGGTCCTAGCTGTGATCGTTTTAAACTACATATCCCTTATGCTGGAGAAACACTCAAATGTAAGTTGAAAGCTATTGCTATTGCATCTTGGCTTTTCTTTTGCTGTTATGTATCAAGTTAAGTTTTGGAGTGTGTCTGATTTCATTAGTTTTGAGGTGCCCCTGCATGGTCTGTTTTTTCCTTAAAGCTTCTTCTCTTAAAACACACAACTGTAAGAGTATCTTTACAGCCTTCCTTGATATTACAAATGTGAAAATGACTGCTAAAAGCCAAAGTCACAAACTACTCTCCCTTGCCCCTAGTATTTCTAATGAAATATTAAAAGACAATATTATGAAAATTTTTAGACTCACTTATGATTTGTGCATGTTTTGTATTGTTCATTTTTTTCTCTATTTTGGAGAATTCCTCATTAAATGCCAAAAAAAAAAGATCAGTCCCTTATTTATTAGATATTTCTGAACAAAAACTGGTATAGTTGACCCAATAAGTGTGACTTTGGTTGTTCTAATTCAGTGTTGCAGTTAAATCTTCCCCACTCTTGGAAGATCTGTAGATAGTTGGATCATTTTCCCACTCTTCAATTAGTCTCTGTTTTGGTTGAAAGGATTATAGTAAAATTTTATTTGATATGCTTTTGGAAGGTGAAAAGCAGTTTTCTAAACATTTGAGTTGCTGAAAAATGGTGAAGTGTGTTGTCTGGTTTCTTTTTTAATCGCAAACAACTGAAATAGGAGGGAGGACAAGGAATTTCAGATACAGTAAAATTTAAAGCTTGACAATTTTAGATTTCAGGCAGCAATGGTGAAATCACATCTGGAGTTCTGAGTCCAGTTGAGGTCTACTGAGTACCAGAAAGGCATAGGTATATTGGATTGAGTCCATCAAAACACTGAGAGGCTGGAGCTTTTATTGTACAAGGAGAGGCCAAGAGAGCTGGGGCTTCTCAAGAAGAGAAAGCTTGGGGAAAAGCTTATCTGTGTCTGTAAGTACCTGTAGGGGGGGACTGCAGATGGTGGAGCCAGGCTTCTTTCAGTGTTGGTAACTGAAGGGAAATAGTCACATACTGAAATACAGATAATTCCATTTTAATGTAATAAACCCTCCTTTTTTTTTTTTTCCAAGTGTGTTCAACAGATAGAACAGATTGTACTCAGATACGGTGTAGTTCCGTCCTTGGAGACACTCAAAACCTAACTGACCCTCAGTAGTCTGCTCTCGTTGACCCTTCTCTGAGCTGAAGGCTTCAACTAGGCAGTCTTTAGTGGTGCCTTTAGCTATCCTGTGAGTCTGTGAAAACATTCTATCTGGAAGAGCAAGTACTTACTAAAATTAAGCATTTAAAACAGTTACTGCTCTGATAGTATGCATTTAAATGGCATCATACACATGCTATAACTGTCCAAGACTTAAAATACTAAGAATGTTGTATCTATTCTGTAACAGTTTTTATGTAGTGCACTGGAAGGCCTCCTCTTTCATGAACAGAAGTCAACATAGTGAAACTTCCTCATCATTATTTTAAAGCTTCCATTTGGGACCTATAAGGAAAGTTGTCAGAAATTGGTCTGGAAGTTTGCTTGTATTTGGGAGAGGAACTAGGCTCATCTGCAATCTACTATGATTATTTTATCTATTGCAAAAGTATGAAATCGTGGCTTAAAAACCTTACTATTTGTTCTTTTCCAAAAGATTAAATGGAATTTTAAGTCCTAGCTAGCAATTATGCTAAGGAGAGGAAAATAAAAGGGGCAAACACAAGAAACCACATGACTATGAAATTATTAAAAAAATTCAGTAAGTAATGACCATATTATGTGAAGCCAAGTACCCTAATAAGTAGCTTAAAAAAATATTTTATTAAAAAAAGAAAAGTTATGTTGTATAACAGACTTAATCTGTTGAGGTTTGATGGTCCCTCTAATGTGTGCTTGGGGCAGTGTGGCTGGAGAGCTGCCTGGCAGAAAGGGGCTTGTAACAGGCAGCTGAATATGAGCCAGCAGTGTGCCCAGGCAGCCAAGAAGGCCAATGGCATCCTGGCTTGGATTAAAAAATGCTGTGTCCAACAGGAATAGGGAGATGATTGTCCCCTTGTACCCAGCTTTGGCGAGGCCACACCTTGAGTGTTGTGCTCAGTTTTGGGCACTGCAATACAAGAGAGATATGGAGGTGCTGGTGCAGGTCCAGAGGAGGGCAATGAAGCTGAGGAAGGGCCTGGAGAATAAATCTGATGAGGAGAGACTGAGAAAGCTGGGGATGGTTAGTTTGAAAAAGAGGAGGCTGAGGGGAGACCTCATTGCTGTCTACAACTACCTGAGGGGACATTGTGGAGAGGCTGGAACTGTTCTCTTCTCACGGGTAGTTGGAGAGAGAACAAGGGGGAATAGCCTCAAGCTGAGATTGGGGTGGTTTAGATTAGACATTAGGAAAATTCTTCCTGAAGAGAGTGGTCAGGGACTGGAATGAGCTGTCCAGGGAGGTGGTAAAGTCACTGACCCTGGATGTGTTTAAAGGTTGTTTGGATGTGGTGCTTAGGGCTATGGTTTAAGGTGAATCTTGCAGAGTAGGGTTCTAGGTTGGACTTTTTGACCCCAAGGGTCTTTTCCAACCTGGATATTTCTGTGATTCTGTGTATTAGATTCTACCTGAGACTGTTTGATGGCTATGATCAGGGCAGAGTGAAAAGAAGCTTCATTAGATGACGTTACTCTAAAGTGTGGTATCAAATTTTCTAGGAAGCTGTAGCCACTCATTATTACCATACAAGACCCTGTTACTACATTCTGAGAACTTTTTGCCTTTACTTTTTTTTAAGTTGTCCATATTTGATTAAAAGAATGAGTAGATTAAAATGCCAGTAGGCAAGGACATAGTTACACAGGCCACCTTAACGTACTAAATGACTGTAGTCCAGTTAAAGTACCTAGAAATAAGATTATGGGCTATGCATTAAACTTCAGTGTTAAGAAATCAGCCTTTTCTCCTCCCCTCCCCCTTCTGCTCATACATTTTGGATATGGCATAAGCAATTAAAAACCTTAGATTTTGCTAGTGCTTTTCCCCATCTTCACAAAACCCAAAGCACATAATTTAACCCAGCTCTGTATTTTAACATGGTCAACTGAAAGTGGTTTAAACACAACTGTCTTTTCCAGAGGTTCCTACTAATGGCAGTGAATTCAAATAATAACGATGCTTTGCCTTTCAGCATTCACGTTTGGAAATGCTATGAATCGTTCAGGCTCACAACGTGAGGAGTAGTGATGTGAGGAGATGCAAGGAAGGTTTAATAATTTCGTGTTCAGACATATAATGATGTCAAGG
Organism: Semnornis frantzii; assembly: GCA_013399775.1. Lineage (NCBI taxonomy): Eukaryota > Metazoa > Chordata > Aves > Piciformes > Ramphastidae > Semnornis > Semnornis frantzii. Next base: position 6,371 of record VWYK01042579.1, on the reverse strand, counting down.
AAAGATGGCCATGGTATGCAACCAGAAATTTCTAGCTACTTTGTTGTAGGCTGTTGCTAGATACGTTATCTTCCAGGGGCAGAATGTAGCTGCAAAGGAAAGTTGTGAAATCTGTCAAAATAAAAAGATTGGCTGAAAATGTTAAGATCTCCAGTGTATGTTCTTAACTACGTGGTGCCCAAAGCAAGCTGAAGTGTGTAGTTCCTTTGTGGTTTCTGTTACATCCTCTTTGCAACAGATCAGATCTTTGCATATCATCAATCATAACCGCTGCCACTGCACAAATACCGTAGTATGAATCCTGTTGCTGCGTTGCTTTAGAGAAGTATAACTGCACAGTCACAGTCCTGTTTCCCAAAAGACCAGGAAGTTCACTGTTTTTCTTGAAAAAGGGGAAAATATACATGCAGGCAATGCAGTGGTTGATGACCCGTAGTGTAAAATAATTGTTTTGTTAGCTTTGATAAGATCAAACATCCCGTAAGTTGAGTGGCTTGTTAGTAATTTTATTACATTTTCTTGAGATCCAGTTAGTTATTTGTGTTTTCATCTTCAGCTGTACACATTTGCCTTACTCTTGCTTGTATTTTGAGCTGCTGTAATGTTACACTGAGTGTCATAGCTGCAGCCAAGAACTTTGGAGACCTTGGAGATACGCACAAGATTGTAATAGAGATACAGGATCTATCTGGAGGCCTGTAAATAATGGAGTCCCTCATGGTTAAGTCCTGGGACCAGTATTATTTAATGTATTCATTAATGACCTGGATGAGGGCACAAAGTGCACTGTCAGCAAGTTTGCTGACAACAAGCTGAGTGGAGTGGCTGCCACACGGCAGAGTTGTGCTGCCTTTCAGAGAGACTTTGACAGGCTGGAGAGTTGGGCAGGGAGAATTTAATGAGGTTCAGCAGGCGCAAGCGTAGAGTCATGCACCTGGGAAGGTGCATGACCATATATAGGCTGGGGCCTGACCCGCTGGAGAGTGAAGGGCAGAAGGACTTGGGAGTTGTGATTGATGGAAGGATGGCCAAAAGCCAGCAGTGTGTTCTTGTGGCCAGGAAGGCCAGTGCCATTCTGGGGTCTGTTAGAAGGGCTGTGGTTAGTAGGTTGAGGGAGGTTCTCCTTCCCCTCTACACTGCCCTGGTGAGGCCTCATCTGGAGTACTGTGTTCAGTTCTGGGCCCTCAGTTCAAGAAGGACAGGGAGCTGCTTGAGAGAGTCCAGTGCAGAGCCACAAAAATGATTAAGGAAGTTGAACATCTTCCTAATGAGGAGAGCCTGAGGTAGCTGGGGCTTGTTAGCTTGGACAGGAGGAGACAAAGGGGTGACCTCGTTCATGTTTATGAATATGTAAGGCGTGAGTGCCAGGAGGCTGGACCCAGCCTCTTACAGGTGATGCACAATGACAGCACCAGGGGCTGCAATGGTTGGAAGTTGAGGCATAGGAGGTTCCATGTGAACCTGAGGAAGAATTTTTTTTTTCCCTGTGAGGGTGACAGATCACTGGAACAGGCTGCCCAGGGAGGTTGTGGAGTCTCCTCTCTGGAGATCTTAAGGAACCGTCTGGATGCATTCCTGTGTGATCTGCTATAGGTGATCCTACTCTGGCAGGACCAGGTGATCTTTGGAGGTCCCATCCAATCCCTTGACATTCTATGATTAGTTTGTCATACTCAGTCTGCCATCACCCTTCTGAAATATTTTAATGCTGCTTTCAGTGAGACACACTCACCTTTTCTCTGGTAAAGGAAATAATAAATTTTGTGTTTTCATGGTCAGAATGCTTGGAAAACTTGAACCTGCTCTTTGCTAGATGGTTAGCTGTTTTTTTTTTTTTTTTTTTTAGGTCATTGAGCACTCAGTCTTGCTAGGTTAAACTTACTTACTTTTATGTTTGAGTTTTACAAAGCAGTTAACAGGAATTTTAACTCCAAGAAGACTTGTCTGTAATGTCTTCTAAGAGGTTGAGTTTGAGTTCCAAGGAATCAGAGCATTATCAGCATCAACTGATAACTGGACAGCCATATCTCCCGAATAGCTTTCTGGGAGAAGTATTTGTGTATTTTGAGGTGAAGTGTTTCGTAACTCTTGCAGACATATTGGTCTTCCTTGCTAAAACATAAAGGCAGATGCTGTAGTAGAAATGGTCAACATAAGCTGTGATAGTCTTTATTGAATAATATTAATAATTAAAATACACCATTAAGAATCAATTCCTTGGTCACTGGGTTTACTTTTCCATTTTTGCTCAAGCTTTCACTGCTTCTTGCCGCTAAGAGAGCCTGACTTATTTTTGCCTGTGCTCTTCACATATTCTTCACATTTTCAGGCACTGATGCCTCTCTCCCTCTCTGTCCTTGAGTGCTGTCATCTGGAATTTCATGGTGATTAAACAATGTGTTGCCCTTGTGATGCTACTGTTGTCTGTAGCCTCTTGAACTCTAGTATTTTCATCTTCTCTCTGATTTTCACTGTTTTTATGCGAGTGGATTACAGCTCAGAGTTCTACTACCATCACTTCAGTTTCCTTGATCCCAAAGAGCATTTCTTTTGTATTCTTTGAAGTTTAGTTTTTTTTCTTTTGGTTCTTATTTCTGGCTCTTAGTTTCCGACTCATTTTAATTGTAAGCCTTAGAGGGGGAAATCGCACTTCTGCTGCCTAACTAGTCTTAAGAATATTGCCCATAATATACTATACAGAATTTCACCAAATTCTGTTCTTGTGGTGGAACTCATTCTGGAAGTTCCTTCTAGTCTTTCTGTTTTAAGGAATTAAGAAAAAAAGAAAATCAGAAATATGGAGAAGAGCCTGACCACCTTATTGCCCTTTTAAAAGCTGCTTTGAAAATGTTTGCCAAACACTCATTTGTTGTGTGAAAAAACATCTGTAAGAGTTATTTCCCAAGTTATTGTAAGATTTAAGATTCTCATAACTGAGTTGCTGCAGTGTGTGTGTCAGTCTTCTGTGCACCATTAGCTTATTTTGCACAAGTTGTGGTTTAGTTGAGGCTCTTATGGGAAGGACTTTTTGGTTACTGTAATTCAGGTTATACTTCAGTGGTATCGTTGCCCATATTTTTTGCTGGGTCATGCAGGGTACCAAAGATTTTTCTGGACAATGTTTTCTGAAGTTTTACTTTACATGGCTGAGTAATGAATCTTGTTCCTTCAGTAACCTGTTCATTATTTAATGAATGTGCCAGTGGGAAATGTTGAGAGAGTCTAATCTTTTTTTTTTTTTTTTTCCTCCTTGGAGTACAAAGTTTACGACAGTATTTCACCCTTTGAAATAGTCAAATTGTCTCACTTTGGTTATTTGTGAGTTTTAGTTTTGTATTTTTTTGTTTGTTTGTTTGTTTTTTTTTTTTACACTTCTGATTATGTTATAGCATCATAGAATGGTAAGGTTAGAAGGGATCTCAAAGATCATCCTGTTCCAACTCCTTGTCACAGACAGGGACACCTCCCACTAGAACAGGTCATCCAACCTGGCCTTGAAAACCTCCAGGGAGGGAGCAGCCACAACCTCCCGGGGCAACCTGCGCCAGTGTTTCACCATCCTCACTGGAAAGAACTTCTTCGTAACATCCAGTCTAAATCTTCCCTCTGCCAGTTCAAACCCATTGCCCTCCATCCTGTCATTACAAGACCTTGTAAATAGTCCCTCCCCAGCCTTTCTGTAGGCCCCCTACAGGGGGGGCTACCCTAAGGTCTCCTTGCAGCATTCTCTTCTCCAGGCTGAAGAGCTCCAACTCTCGTAGCCTGTCCTCGTAGCAGAGCTGCTGCAGCCCTCTGAGCATCTTCATGGCCTCCTCTGGACCTGCTTCAACAGTTCCATGTCCTTCCTGTGCTGGGGACTCCAGAACTGCACACAGGACTCCAGGTGGTGTCTGACAAGAGCAGGGTAAAGGGACAGAATCCCCTCCCTTGCCCTGCTGGCCACGCTGCTCTTGCTGCAGCCCAGCACACAGTTGCTGTCTGGGCTGCACTCACACTGCAGGCTCATCTTGAGCTTTTTATCAACCCAGTCCCTCAGGTCCTTTTCCTCAGGGCTGCTCTCCAGCCATTCCCCACCCAGCCTGGAGTTGTGTTTGGGATTGTGCCTACCCAGGTGCAGGACCTTACACTTGGCCTTGTTGAATGTCATGAGGTTAGCCTGGGCACAGCTCTGCAGTCTGTCCAGGTCCCTCTGGATGGATCCCTGCCCTTTAGCAAGTCGACTGTGCCACACAGCTTGGTGTCATCTGCAAACTTGCTGAGGGTGCACTGATTCCTCTGTCCATGTCACTGACAAAGATGTTAAACAGCACTGGTCCCAGCACTGACCCTGTTATGGACTTTCCTTGAGCAAGTAAATGAATGAAGTTTTTGCAGGCATAAGTCATAAATAATATATTTCTGCATCAGGAAAAGTGACTTTACAAGTACCTTTGTAGAAGTGTGGACTTGAAGGTTTAAAAAAATCTAAGGCCTCCACATAGGTAATTCCATAGTGCCTTCCTTCTTTACTGTTTCCTCCTTTCTTCCTCTGTTTGGTTTGCAGTTCCTGATGATGGCCTACAGGCCATTTGCTTGAATGTATTTGTCCTCCACTTCTGCCTTTCCTTTTCTCATGTACTCAACGTTTCTGGTTTTAATATGTTTACCAAATATTACCTGTCTTTAATTTCTATCAGTATCTTTTATTACGTGTTGTTGCTTTTACTAAAGTTCTGCAAATTTGTCCAATTTACAACAGAGCCTAATTTCTCTGTATTACACCTCTTCTTTGTTCCTTTTTTTTTTATTCCCTCTGCAGCAACATTTATCGATGGAAGCTCAACCAACCAAGCAATAAAAAAAAAAAACAAACTCAAAAAATCCCCAAACCCAACAAACCACATCTGTAACCCTTTGCCCAAGAACTAAGTAACCATCCTCCTGATCCTTCTTGCACCTTTTTTTTCTTTTATTGGAAGTGGGACTAGATTCACTTGCCTGATTATAGGTGTCTAACTCTGAGTTTCCCTAGGGTGTTTTACTTGGCCTTTTCAGCTACTGACCTAAAGAGCACTGATTTGTCTGAGAACCTTTCTGTTATAGCTGCCACAGATGAGCCCTAAGGCACCTCAAATTACACTTAAGTTGGTTAAACAGATGCAGCAAGCTCATGGAGACCTGGTCCTTTGCGGCATTGTCTGTATTGGAGTACTTAGGATCTCTTCTGTTGTGTCACAAAGGCAGAGATAAGGTGTTTTGTTTTTTTTTTTTTTAATGTAATCAAATATATTTTTTAAATTTTCCTTTTTCTGAGTGATATTTTATACTGACTTTCTCACCTTTTCTTCTGTCATACCTTGAATTGCATTTACTTCAGGAATATTTCTGACTTGCACTAAACAACCTGTAAGAAGTTGTAGCTGCGCTTGGTTTACTGTAATAGGATTATTGTTAACAGTCAGGTGAGCAGAAGTCCTGTGGTATTCTTGGATACCATTTGAGGGTAGTTGACCTCATGGGCAGAAGTCCTGCTTCAACAGGTTGTTTTAGGTGGAGCTGCTGAGGTTTAATTACTGTTCTGTGCTTAAGAGAATAACTTGGCAAGGGCAACACCACAGTGAAAACAGAATTACTCCTGGATCTTCTTCCAGAAGAAGAAGACTGAAATTGTATACAGAAAACTGTATTGACTGAAATTGTACTGTCATTTCAGGAATTGTATCATTTTTGCCAACCAATTAATAAGATGCTCTATAGGTGGTTACTATATTTGCCTTAGCTTGTAGAGCAAAAAATCATCAGGGTCGAATTCAGTGACAATTCAGCATGTCTGCATTTAATATAAATCCTTCCACGCTGCTGACTACCCTGATTGATTTAGTAACTTGTCTACAAGTCATAGTGAGTAACTGATTCTTTCTGTACTTGTCAAAGCAATTGGCAATGGCTGATTTAGGTAAGAATTTGTTTATAGGGGGAATTGGTCAGTGTTTTTTGTCTATAGTTTGTGGCTACCAGGTGAGATAGGATAGTATTCTGAATACACAAATAATATGATTTTTACTTGCTGTCTTTTTAATATTTAACAAGAGCAGTTTCTTTATTTTCCCAAAACTGTTTCTGCACATAGATCTGGTCACTTGCATCAACACTCTTCCCTATTACCTGTGAATGTCTTCATGGAGCTGCATTTGTATTTTTAGTTTGTTCCTTAAAAGCCAAATGGGTTTGATCTCCTTCACATGAATTCCATTCAGACTGGTATTATTCCAGGATGCAGTGAATACACATGTATTCTACATACTTACTGCTGAATTAGAAATATTAGGATGAGAAAAAGCTGAAGAATACAGGTAGCCTTTCAAAAGCAAAGTTTAGGAAGTTAACTGGTG
>VWYK01042576.1:676-15137 GCA_013399775.1 Semnornis frantzii | reverse complement strand
ACTCCTGCTCCTAACTTGGTGTAATCTGCAAACTTACTGATGCTGGACTCAGTCCCCTGGTCCAGATCATCAGTGAAGATATTGAACAGGATTGGGCCCAGCACTGATCTCTGGAGGATACCACTAGTGGCAGCTGCCAACTGGATGTGGCACCATTCACCACCACTCTCTGGGCCTGGCCCTCTGGCCAGTCCTTGACTCATATCAGAGTGAATCTGCCCAAGCCACAAGCTGCCAGCTTTGCCAGGAGCATGTTGTGGCGGATGGAGTCTAAGGCTTTGCTGAAGTCCAGGGAGACTACATCCTCAGCCTTCCCCTCATTCACTTGTTCTTTTCTGAAGGCTATAAGGCACTTCCTCTGTGCTCAGCCCTTATCTGTGCTTTTCTGTCCCATCTCATTCCATCCCTTTTTGCTGCTAGTGGAATTTCCTTGGCTGGTCTTGTCCCTCTCAGCAGCCTTGCAACCGCCACTGCCCGCCTCCAGCTCACTGGCACCCCACCACCGCTCTGTGCTGCCTCCACACATAGGAACACCTTGAAAGTGAGACAGGTTATCCACAGCTGAATCCACAGAAAACTTGGCTTCAAAATTAAGCTCAATAAGTACAGCTTTCATGTAGGCTACAAAAGTGTTATAAGGACAGGGAGATGTAGCTTGTGTACTTTCATCAGTGAATGAAAATCTCATTCATACTCGGCTGCCCCGGACCAGTGAGCTCATGTACCATTAATGCAAGCTACTGACTGCATTTACCCCATGGAGTTCCCTGATCTCTGAAATGCAGAACAGAGTTATTTTAGTGGAAATTGATTCACTGGTTCTGAATTTCATTTGAGAAAATAATGTAATTTTGGTTTGCTGTCTGCTCTGGAGTGACAGCAGTTCTTATACATATCCCAAAAGTCTCAACAAACTATTTAATAAGTTTGAGGTTGAGAAAAAAGTGCTGTTACTTCTTCATTTCCCACAGCACAGTCTGTTGTGGATCACCTGGGCCTGGTGAATGGTTTCTCAGGTCAGCAAAACCAACTCCATCCTTATTTTTTGGATATCCAAAGGAAGCATCCTTTAGATAAAAAGACTTGAATGTATTTTACTATGGTAAAAAGGGAAACAAACCAGTAAATCCAAAATACTTGAACTCTTTCTTTACATTTGATCACTGCTTTATATGCCTGATTTCAGAGCATTCCTGAAGTGTTCCAGTTTAATTAATGTTTTTGAATTCATAACATGTGGTTTTAAAAACCCCAACAACTGAAAATGTCATTTTTTGGAAGGCAGATGATTGCATTTTTACAGCATCTGTAACTTTAAGATATTGCTTCCTTTTTGAGGTTTTGCACTTAGGTAGTTTCCTGGCTCAAAATAAATTTAAATAAATATTTAACACTTGAATTTTTCACAAAGAAATTAGGGTATTGTTGTCCTGTTTCAAAAAGGGTACAGATTTATGCAGATGCTTGTGGACAGATGTGGGTAATTACATAGATGTTTGTAATGATCCAGTACAGCACAGGGGCAAACTGTTCTTTCTGTCCAAATGACTGGAAACGTGAGTACAGATTGAAGACTATAAGTAGTAAACTTTTTGCCTAACAGGAATAAAAGTGGGACACAGAACTAAGCACATCTTAGAATCATAGAATGGTAAGGTTGGAAGGGACCTCAAAGATCATCTAGTTCCAACCCCCTGCCATAGGCAGAGACACCTCCCACTAGCACAGCTTACTCCAGGCCTCATGCAACCTGACCTTGAACACCTCCAGGGAGGGAGCAGCCACAGCCTCCCTGGGCAACCTGTGCCAGTGTCTCACCACCCTCACTGCAAACAACTTCCTCCTAACATCCAGTTCCAATCTCCCCTCTGCCAGTTTAAACCCGTTGCCCCTTGTCCTGTCATTACAAGACCTTGTAAATAATCCCTCCCCAGCCTTCTTGTAGTCCTCCTTCAGATACTGGAAGGCTACTCTAAGGTCTTCTTGAAGCCTTCTCTTCTCAAGGCTGCAGAGCCCCATCTCTTGTAGCCTGTCCTCATAGCAGAGCTGCTGCAGCTCTCTGAGCATCTTTGTGGCCCTCCTCTGGACCCACTCCAACAGTTCCATGTCCTTCCTGTGCTGGGGGCTCCAGAACTTCACACAGTATTCTAGATGAGTTCCCTTACATTTGATTTTTTTCCTGCCATCTTTGATTTATTATTTTTCTAAGCAATATAACAAAAAAAATAAGTGACTTAGATTGGCCTACAGTTATTGTAGTCCTGCACTTCATAAAAATCTTCCACTTCAAAAGTACATGGAATAATGTCAATTTGAACTTTAAGCACAAGTGATGAATCTTAACACTTATGATGAAACTTTAGAATATGGCTTCTGAAGCAGCTACAAAATTTTAGACAGAGCCATCACATTAGCACCCAAATTTTACAGAACTTAAAGAAATGTGGAGACCATCTGTTCTGCTAGCTGCAAACCACTCTGCTGGATTTAAGGTCTGGAAAATGAAATGAGCTAACAGAGATATGAAAGGTGCCAGTGGCTGGAAGTTTACCTTCCATAAATCAGAAATGAGATGCACTTCTTACCATTAAGGTTATGCCATTTTATGTGCAACACTTGGATTATTTACTAAGTGTGAGTCACTTCAAATTAAGTTGCAGTGATTTTCTAATAGATGTTGTTTAACTGCATCAGAATTTGGGACCCAGTGTGGGACTGCTGAGTGAAAAACATTCCTGTGAACCCAAGACAGGCTGCATGGATACATAGTTGTCCCTTTTAGCCTCAATTCTGTGAGTCTCTGGGGCTATAATTAATGTCATGACAGTTAACTAATCAACTGTGGGTCATCATCCTTAAGAGGAACATAGGTTCCACTTCACAGGAAGTGACATTGGTACTTCTTTAGTGCCATGGTGTATCAAACTTACTCTGTGTCTGTATTCTAGGGTTTTTTCCCAAATGTTATCAAGACTACAGCCTCAGAAGCTTTATAATCACAGACTCATTATTTGCCAAAAAAGGCAAACGTTAGTGACATTGACAAGCATTTGGTGGTATCATGCCATTGGCTGTGGAAGGTCACTGTTGTTTCAGTTGTTCTGTATTCTTAGTTTTTAGATAGTGCTACGCAGTAAACAACTAAAATGTCAGAAAGCTCAAACATGGAGAGTCTTTCACTGTTATTAGAACATCTGAATATCATTAGCCTTTTATTTTAAACAGTGGTTAAAATCTTGTGGTTCTAAGCAAGGCATGGTGACCACCTGCTCAAGAGGGAGTTCTATTTTCTGAGTAAAGTGCAAATCACTCTCCTGTAGCAGAATTTTTTAGTACTTTTGGATGTTACAAATAGCAAACTACTTCAGGCTCTATGACTTCAGCATTATAAATTTTCTATTTATATTCTATTTATTTTCTAATGCAACTTTTTTAGATTGTCACAGGATGTCATTCATTGAACAAAGCCCACAATTGCTTCCATAATTTGATTTCATATTGCTGACTTACAGTCCCATAACTAGATAGGTATCAGACAGGGGAAAGACCTTACATCTCAAAACAAAGTGTAGGGTAGAAGAGAGCTTGGAAAATCTCTTTGCTCTGTAAATATCTATTATTTTTTTAAAAAATAAAAAATTTAAAAAAAAAACCCACCACCAAACTGCATCCAAACAGATTTTGATGTTGAAAAAAAAATGCAGTTATGTTCCTTACACAAAACTGAAGTGTCACATTGATGAACTTGAACAGGTCTCTCCACTGTTAATCCATTTGGTATTATTGAGGGTTGAGAAAGTGGGAAAGCACATCACCAAACAAGAGAAAATGGAATGTTTTCAGACATTGTGATTATCTTCACTGTAGAATGACTTCATATTACATAGCCATCAGAAGAAACTAAACACCTCAGACTGCTCATCTGAGTAAGAAAATGTGTACCAAAATACAGGAGATGTACAGATTCACACATTTTGCTCTCCCTTACTGCCACCTTCAGAAGTCTCTTTCTAGCCATGCAGAGAAGCTAAATGCTCCATCCATTTTTCCCATCTAACCACCAGATATCCTTACACATGTTGTAAAATATCTTGATTTCCTTTTAAAGGTAATTCACAGGTGCAAAGTTGCCTTGTTAAGTCTGCACTGAGAGTGTTTGTGTGCATGGACAGAACCAACAAGGCAGCAGTTGTGAAGGCAGCACAGCATAGACTACCACACGTGCTGTATTCTCCCTGTGCTGCGCAGTGCATGTCCCAAACACTGCATGTGACATTCAGCAGCCAAGGGCAAGGTCTTCTCCAGAATAACACCATATTTTTATACTGCAAACCCAACATCTGTGTCTCTGGGGCACACTGAGCAATCGTTAGTGCTGATCTGACAGACGCTTTATACTAGGTTCTGTGATTAACATATTCTGACTATTTAACATCAAGAACCAGGAAAACATTATGGCACAGTACATATTAAAGGAAAGTGCTCACTTCTCCAAGCTTCACCTGTTATGCTCTTAAATAATAGTAATGATCATTAGTATCCACTTAGTAGGATAGATTTGCATGGTGATTTGTATCCATGAGCATAACATTTCAGAGTAGTAACTGGGGAAACATGTACTGTCTAGGGAGATTCCTTGATTATTTAAAGACAAACTGTCAGTTCGTTGGAACTCTTTTTCCATGACTACCTGAAGTTTCTTGTTTCCTTGAAATTAATAACTTTAACTGTGTGCATCTCATCTTGAAATCTTGACGTCATCAAAACAGCATACACGAAGGCACATAAGAATGAAGAAAGCAGCTGAAGTGGTGAGGAGGAGTAGAAACAATCTCAGTCTTAAAGCACCATCTAAGCATCCTGTCCTGTGGAGCATTCTATTACTATCTCTGCACAAAGCATTCTGTTACTAGCTCTGCATAGTTCTCGGACCTATCCTGGACATCCAGGATAGGTCCAAGAACTGCAAGAGCATTTTTATTAATATGTCTCCTTTTATGGTAAATGTGTGGTATCCTGTCCCTCTTATCCCAGTCTTTAATTCCTTCATACTGGACAAAGAGGAAATATTTAGCTGCTGTCATGGAGCGTGTTGGATGTTCACATCCCAACTTAACAAATTTCCTATTCTGCTTATACCTTAAATGCTGAATGTTCATACAAACACTGAAAATTCACTGAGTAATCAATTCACAATGTATTTTAAAATATCCATTTTATGGCTAAGAAAATCTTTCTAACTTTGTGATCAGTTGACCTTGGTCCTTCAACCCATCTCTCCCTTGTATATATCTCATATATATCTTTCCATGTCACCTAAAAGTCAACAAACCTTGCTGGTATCATGTCAAGGAAAGAAAGAACTTCAGAGATGCTTGTGGGAAACTCCCTTCCAGCTGCCTGGTAAATTTAAACTCAGCTTAATTGAGTCAATTCATACACCCACCTCCATAGATTGCATTAGAACTCAGTTTTCCAAATGGAAATGCCTTTCCAAGTGGAAAATAATATATTATTAGTAAAATCTTTTAGGCAAAATTTGTATGTTGTAGAATTATATAGCTTGGAAGGGATGGATAGGTGAGATACTCAGAGTCTTGTTCAGTCAAGTTCCGAGCATCTCCAAGGGTGGATATTCCACAGGCTCTCTGGACATCTGTTCCATCATTTGTCTACATGTATAGTTTGTGTATGGGATGACAGTGAAGATATCAGAAGATTGTCATGGACTCATTAGAATTAGAAGACTAATTTGATGCAAAATTCTTAGTGCCTCTAACAAGTTATTAGCCATTTGTTAAAACTCCTTTTAGTAATTTCATAAACTGTTTGAAATGAGATCTTCACAAGCAATGCGATTCAGAGATTTCATATACTAAAGTATGAATTTAAGCTTCCATTCATAAAGTATCTGGAAAGCATTCTGGGTGTTGGAGCACCAGTGTGTGTTGGTCTCTGCACTAACCCTCAATTAATAACAAGCAGACAGCTGCAGCCTTCCACAGCTTTGGTCTGTGACTGGCATAGTGCCATGGGGAGAACATACAGTAGTCTAATCCCAGTGAGACAAATGTAGGAAATAAATCTCAGAAACCCTACATTTATAAAAGTATAGTGCCCCATTCTGTGGAGGCACATGGAACAAAGCCCTTTGCCACATCTTTGCTGTAAGTGCATCCAGGAGCAGCTGAGATATTAGCACCACTGCCAAGTTAGAAATCTGACTAACAAATAGATGGAAAATTTTCTCAGTAATATATTCACTACTTACATATTCAATGCTGCTTCAAGCAGACATTTCTAAATGCCTCCTCAGCTTCATCGGAGTTGCAGTCTCGCCCTGACGCTTGGTGTGTCTGCATCATCTATCAATAGAAAGAAGATAGCTGTCAGCATGGAGATGCCTCCACAGTAACCCTTGAAGTGATCTGGCAGGCATTTTGAGCAGGACAGCAAGATCTGGACCTCTCCATCAGAGAAGCCCTGGTGCTGTCCCTTGGGACCTCTCTAGAAAAGTAATGGATTCCAGTCTAGAGCAAACCCTACAGCACAAAGTACTGCCAACACTTGGCTGAAATCTTATCTTCAGGAGTAATGATGACTAAAAGAACTCATCAGTTAGCACTTCCTTAGCTTGTGTGAATTACCAAGCCTGAAACAGGACTCGATGAGGTCAAAGAACGGTGACCATCAGTTGCCAAAGTCAGCTTTCAAGAGGATCCAGGGTCTGAGGACAGCAGAAGGGTACCCTGTGATCATCTCCTGGATGGCATGCTGCTCTGGTAGCAGCTCCCAGGAGACTCTGCCATTGCCAGAGGAGTTTCATGGTCACATGCAGCCAGTGTTCCAGACAGCATGGTGTAGTCAGTCTGAGTGACTGCAGACATTTGCCCAGGCACAGATGAGTTAGTGACTGATCCACACTGCAAGCAGGCATCCCCCTTACACAGAGTCCATCCAACAGCTCCAAACCACGCTCGTATCTTAAATCAATGGATGTGCCTTTTTGCTTTGCATCTCCATGTTTAGAGCACTGGCCCCATTTCTTACATGCAGATTTCTACAAGATGATTTAAAGTGCATCCTTCTGATGAACGCTGACAGCTTTCAGAACTGCCTTTACTACTGTCCACAAGATAGTTTGTTCCTTCCAGGCACCAGTAGTTAGATTTACACTGGACTGAATACAGCTCTGCAGTGAAAACCAATGCAGTAACTGAGACCAGAACTTGGCCTGCTGGCCCTGCTCATCTGAATGCTGTTTCTGAAGGATAATGATGTATTATTCTTCCTTTTTGACAATTACTCCTTCACAGATAATTTTTGAAATGTACCATTTTTCTGTGATGTTGCACTGGTATCCTGGATACTTACTTGTATAAATCTGTGCTCCTCTCATGCCATTATAGTTGCCCAAAGCATGTTTCTTTATTCCTTTCTTCTGCTCTACCTTTCCTTTTGCCTCATTGCTATATTGTGCCATCACATTAGCTTCATTCATGTAACCAAGAAAATGAAGAATTCTCCTGAAGTCTGAAAGAAACCGTTGTGCTTCATGACTTCTCTTATTATCCCACCACTTCATGAATCTCTACTTTAGCTTTTCACTAAAAGGAAAACCTTCTATATTGTACAAAGTTATCTATTTTTAGCCATTTCCTTCCAAAACCTATCCCTGCATGATATTATTCACAAATTTCACTGTTACTGCCTTTGCTGTATGGATGTTCCAAACCAGTTGCCTCCTATTCTAGTTTGGATAGAAAGCATGAAAAGGATAGATGATTTGTCCTTCTGACACCTCCTTATCCCTCTCCAGCCATTAGTATAACATGGACAGGGTTCTTTGTTTCCTTCTCCTGTCTCAGTGATGGGGGAGGGATTGCCATCCTCCTTCATGTTCAGGCCTGTAAGCTGGGAATTCTTTTTGACTTGCTGCTCTGTCAAATATGTATTGATCATCTCGAAAATGCTTGCGGCTCCTTGTGTACAGTAGCTAGAAAACACATCCTGTCACTGGAGATTCTTTACACACCATACCCAAAAATTGCTATTCCACATCCTGTCTCTTGGAGTAACTACCTAATACATGCTTTAATTGTCCATTTGTTGTCTTTATCAACACAGAGCCTGAGTTTTTACCAGACTAGCATTTCAATACAAGACACGTTCCTCAAAGATATCTGCAAAGCTATTACATAGTCCCTTCAAATGTGACTGCAAACTTAACTTCAGAAGCTTAGGTAAGGAGGGCATGTTGTTCAACAGCCACTTGGACTGAACAATATCAACTGGCCCCTCAATGTGCTGTACCCTCCCATTGTCTCTCATCTTTGGGGTGTAAACTCTGCAAAGCCAGCAAGCTGCCCTGGGACAGTTCTCCTTAGTTGTCACACTGAGTAGGTGAAGCCTTTCCTAACAGCCAGAGCTCATGCCACCTTGAAATCATCTCAGCACCTCTGGAAACCACCAAGTGACAAAACAGTTCCCTAAAACACAGGCTTTCCCTTCTTCATACTCATTTCCCATTTTGCTGTAAAAGAGCTAAGAAAGCATCTTTCTACCTTCCACACTAGAAGATGTGGTTATTTTATGGCAGTTGAATCTGTAAATTTGTAGAATTTGTAGCAATGAGTCACTGGTAGCACAGCAGAGGAGTTCAGGTATTTATTTATACTAGATTATAGCTGAACCATTGTATTTCTTTACCGTGAAATCCTCACTTCTGGCTTAGCTTTGAGATGTGTATAGAAGTGTTGAACTGGAGTCCTGGCCTGAAGTTGAGTCTGAATGAAACCCATGTGCTGGAGAAGACTGAGTGAACTGTGCTACAGAACACTAGCATAAGCTAGAACTGGACGAGACAAAGGAGAACAAACCACAAATTAACATAAAGAAAACAGTTTTTTCCCAGTGATCTCAGGTGCAGCTTTTATGAAAATTAACCATTGCTTCCTGCATTCCTGGATTGCCTTTAATGTTGGTGAGATGCACCTTTAGCGCTGATTGTGTTTTTGGTTTTTAGCTACTACTTACACATTTCCACATCTGTTTGGAAAATGGTTTTAACAAATTCCAGGCGGTGGTACTGAAAGAACTGTGATATGTTCACATATACATGTTTGCTTAGATGTTTCTTCAAATCCTGCCCTTGTTCTTATAAAGTGCTCTTCGAAATAAAAGACCTCATGGTTTCCTATCCCTACAGGGATTCCTATTTTGATTTTGCTTGCATCTAAATAAATTCAGAATAATTCTGTTGACCTGCAGTACTGTAAATGAAGTATAGACGGAATTGGGTTCTNTGACACCGACTGCCAGCTTGAGACACTCTCTTATCTTTTTGTTTTGGGTTCTTTTTCTAAACATCTCAGCAAGCCTATGAGTGAAGTAGACATCACCATTGTTTCCTTTCACAGCCTGTAGTATAATTTTCTCTATTAAAATATTCCAGTTAGCTCAAACCAGCACATTCCTAGGTTGTACTGAACTCTTCTGCACCCATTTCCCATGCACACACTTTCAGTTGGTATAAAGCTGGAGAATCCCACTGAATTCAGCAGAGAAACATTTGAGGAAGTAGTCCCTTATAAAGCTGAGAGACGTACACGTGTACAAATCCCCCAGCTCATTGTAGAGCTTAGCAAAATATTTTGTCTCCTTGAATTTAGATTTCTCACTCATCTTTTAGTCATCTGTGCTTGTCACAGAAATAGACTGCACAAGAAGAGTTCTGTTTAAAGCATGCTTCAGCCACAGCCCAATTCTCTTAGATTAGCGGCATGCACTAACTGTGTTTTTTAAATCTCTTATGATAGTAAATAGGAACAGCATTTATTTTGCACTTTGTTGGTCTACAAACTAGGAAAATATCTGTTGTTTTTAAATGTAAGTGTGCATTATAACATACAAACAAATTTAGCAGTATAGTAGGAATTACTGGCTGTATTTCAGTACTGGAATAAAAGTAAGTGTTTATCATCCACTTCAGATGTTCTAGAGAGCATTTAAACAGATTTGTTCTGAAATAAACTCTGCCAGCAAGTTTGTAGAAGGTGTGTCCAGAACTGACTGCTTTTTGGCATAAAGCACACGAAGAATCTGGTTTGCCCTGCTTCTTGCTTTCCTTCCCTTAAGAAATATGACCACAGAAGTACAATGATGAACTGATTTGTCGTGCATAAAAACCCCAGAGATTTGATAAATGAAATGTATGGCTGTGCTTTAAAATAAATAGAAACCCCTGTGTTTGAGTTGCCATGTGTTTTATGTGGTGATTCATGTTCGTAAGTGAAAGGTGTTTGAACCTTTCATGGAGGAGTAGACCTAATGAGGTCTCCTCCATGTTGCATAACATTTCTTTTGTGAGAAAGGTGCACATTTGGACTGCAAAAGAAAAAGTCCTCCTCTGCCTCCATGCGAAGAACATTGTCAAGACCACCTTAACCTGCCGATACAGGATATGTTCCATTTTTAAGCACTTTGCATGCACCTTTGAAAACTCTCCTCTTTCTAAATTGAAACTTTAAACACTTGTTGTAAAAATTCAGAATGCACAGCTGTTTGCTGTCCAACCTATCAACAATAAACTGGGGCAGGAACGTGTTCTGTGTCATGAATGTGTCCAGTATGAAAGGATTGATAGCATGTAATTGCCTACAGTGACAAGGACTGCATATACACATGTTGACCAAGACATCCCTTCGTGAACCCTGTGTCACCTGTCAGTTTTCCTTCTCCAATTCTTTCCCAAGGGACGGTATCAGCCTGTACAAAAATGCTCTTCTTCCAATGCAGGATTCTTGTGCATACTATTGTTCCTGTTTGCTTCAACATCACAGTGATTGTGGCAGTCCCACCACAGGTAGTGTTCACACACAGGTACTTAAATATCCTGATAAAAGAAAGTAATTTAGATTAAACCCTTTAATTAATAGTTGGAGAGCAAAATGGCTTTCACAGTCTGGTAGATAGGAGCATGGTTAAGTTCCGACCAGGAGAAAGCCGCCGTCAGCAAGACAAGAGAGGGCAAGGGCACAAGAGTGGGTTCTGTTAGTCAGCAACAGGGACAGATGGCAGGTGGAGGGGAAACATGGCCCTAGTGTGGAACTGGAGGACTGGCACCAGGACAGTTTTCAGAAAAGCACAACTGAGAGACCAAACCAGAATTTCAGTTCCAGTGAGACTATGTTTCAGAGAAAGGTGGGACTTCCAAGAAAAAACGCGCAAGGGCAGTAGAGATATGAGTCTGTGTGGGAGCTGTGGTTGGCTTGTTTCGTGCAAACTATCAGCCAGGGCTTCGTTTGATCTCAACTGGTAGTGAAGGCAAAAGCTCCCTCTGCCAGANAAGCCTTCTCTTCTCCAGGCTGCAGAGCCCCAACTCTTGTAGCCTGACCTCATAGCAGAGCTGCTGCAGCCCTCTGAGCATCTTTGTGGCCCTCCTCTGGACCCACTTCAACACTTCCATGTCCTTCCTGTGCTGGGGGCTCCAGAACTGTACACACTACTCTAGAAGACCATGTACACAAAGGGGAGAGCATGTTTCTTGCATGAGTGCAAAGAGAGGCTTCTCTTTCAGTTTCTTTAAAATACCTGAATGCCTGGGAAGGTAACTACCAGTCTACTTGGGCAGGCAAAATGCTGGGCCCAGAAAAGTCTTTTAGCAGTCATTTCTAATTGCCTCTTCACTGTGCTGGAGGGGACACACACCTACCACTGTGGTTTGCAACCACGTTGAATACCAGGCTGAGAGTGTTTTCTCAGTGTAAATGCAGCACTTTAGGGATTTCCCTAGCAAGTTTAACACCTCTTCTGATTCTAAGAAAATTGCAGAAAATTAAAAAATCCATATGCTTGGAAAGAGAAAAAAGGAGAGCTGAATAAAAAGCAGTGTCTTTTTGACATTAACAGGGTGTTCACTGAACTTCCTGGGAAGATGTCATTTGATGTTTTGCCTGTGAGTAATTCAGATGAGGAATGGCATCCCTTTCATTTTTAGAACTATCTAGCCCTTTCGCTTTCATTTTGACCTTCTAGGTAACTACACAAATTTACTACTGAGGGGGTTTCATAACTGCTACACTGATTGATCTACTCCGTTTTTAAACCGTGGGTCACATGTTGAAGAAAGACTCAGCATCCATTCCACTATTCTTTATCTAATCTGAGTATTGACTGCTTCAGAAGATATGGGGCCTTTTTTTTGTTTTGTTTTGGTTTGGTTTTTTTTTTCATACATCTGGTACAAAAGCTCCAATTACCAGATTCTGAGAAATTAAATAGAAGTGCAAGAGAAACACAAATAAGTTACAAATGCAAGAGCTTTACAGCTAATGAAATGCTTTATTTGTTAAAGTGAAGGGAACCAAAGGGAGGAAGTTTGGGCAATAATGAATTTTTCAAAGACAAACGTGTTGACTCAGATGCCCTTCACCTCTTTCAGAAATCTTTCTGCCTTTCTTTCCCTGCCACTTTGTTCAAATACCCTTCCAACACCCTGCAGCACAACATGGGACAGAGACCTCCAATGAAAAACAAAAAACCACAGAAACCAGTACAACTCCTGTAATTTATAGTAATGAAAAGCAGCTTTCGTAGTGCATATCAGCTGCTGTGTACAGTACACAAACAGAGACCATCTGAGCATCACGGATTACGCTTTAAATTGTTTACATAGATATGCATGGCAAGGAGATGACATCTTTTGTAAATCACTAAGCAAATATTGCAGTCTTCCAAACCTTTCTGGAAGTCTGCTGATCTGGCAGCTTAAGGCTTTTTATTGTCATGGGGGGTTGGACTCGATGATCTATGGAGGTCCCTTCTAACGCGTAACAACCTGCGATCCTGGGTACTTTGTAGAGCTGCTGTGAACTGCAAGATGAGTATCCTCTGGTCGAACATTACCATTCTATCTGTAGAAATAATTCCTAGGAATTACCCTATTTTAACTCAGCCTAGAGATTTGTTGGTAAGAGGACAATAACATTGCCCTGTTAAACGGGTGGAATCTCCAGTGCAGGAAGATATGTGAGTGTTGTACTCCACATATAGAAGCTTTTGACCACCAGATCACAACACTGTTTATGAAACTCTACGCGTTGGTATCGTAATTTATGTGAAATTTATTTCACATAAAATTTAGAATGCAGTTGTGGTTTTCTTAACAAAAGGCTTTTATTTATGACTTATATCCTACTTTGTGCATCTGCATATAGAGCTAGGTTTAAGGATAGTTGGAAGATAAAAAGAGTGTTGCAGTTACATTTGCACTGATGCCATGCTCTGATTCTGTTTGTTCTCTTTAAACGTATTTATATGGTGATGTATCAGCACCATCCAGTTCACCCAGAATTAGCCAGAAGGGGCAAGAAGAGAGAGAGAATCCAGGCAAGTAATGGCATATGTCAGTTCAAGCACTCTCATAATAATGGTAGCCCTGCAAACTTTGTTTGTAGTAATTTACCTTTCACTACATTTAATTACTTGGTTTTTCAAACTAAATGTAGTGAATTTAAGGATTTGGCAAACTGTACCTACCAAGGTTACCTTGGGGAAGATGTTATTCAGTTCTCATGAAAGACACGACTTGGGGGGGGAGGGAAGTGGAAAAAGTGGAAAACCAGACAGGGAAGCCATGGATAAATATGTCTGTGTATTGTGTATTTACATTGCATTGCACTCTAGGCTAGGAATGAAAGTATTATTTCCATTAACCACTCGCTGTCACAGAACTACTTCTCATTAAGAAAACTCATGAATTTGTGTAACCCTACCCAAATGCAGAAAGGTTATTACTTCATATACTACCTGTTAAAACAAGTGTGCATCATTAGAAAGACAAAATTGTTCTGTCATTACTGTGGACTGTGAATAGAAGGGAAATGGGCAGACAGTACCAGGTGTGGGTAAAAACCTGATACTTATTCCCACACAGAAGCACTCTACTATATGCAGTGAAGGAACACAGTGGTACTCCAAAGAGGATAAATACCAGTGAAGAACTTAAAGCTTCAAGAAGAAAAGGGCCCATGTTGAGAGGTCAAGTATGTTCAGTGCAACCCTCAGATGCATTCAGTAATGCACAATGAGGCAGTAATGAGGATGAGGCAAATATCTACTTAGACTTTTAATGCATCATTAGTCAAGCCAGTGGGTATGGTGGCTGCACCAAAAAAAAAAAAGACCTCAAGGAAAGCAACTAATTTGGGATCAACCCATATTTTTTTCATTTTCTCCTCAGCAAAACAATAAACTGAAGAGGGTTGACCAGAAATAAAACATTTTGTTTTCAGTTAATTTAGTTCCTATTCATTTTCATTTTATTAGTTAAATGTGAAGTGAAACACTGCTAGTTTTGTTCTGAAAATGCTGGAATAAAATCCTTAGTCTTTCCCAAATATGTTTGCTTTCTGAATTAATTTTTTTTAAAACCATTTATTAAATTTGACCCAATTTTATA
>VWYK01042575.1:0-21755 GCA_013399775.1 Semnornis frantzii | reverse complement strand
ACACAAGAGGAGGGGGGGGGGTGAGCTTTCATTATTGTTCACTCCAAGGTTTAGAAAGTTATTGTTACCTTTCAAGAAACTGCATGTGTAAAGGAAGTGTGTCAGAGATCTGAAATAATCAAAATTTCAAGCTCAATTTTAAAGAATGGATTGTTAGCCCAGAAACTCACATCAAAGCTTGTAAGAGAGTTTGCAGTAGTTATTTGATGTTGGAGACAGGTTTAAGAAATCATCCAATGGGGATCACTCAGACAGCAAACAGAACTTATGCTGGAAAAGTGAGGAAATAAAGTTAAAGCTAGACAACATATTGATTGTCAGAGGACAACAAGCCAACTAAAACCCCTATATTACAACAATATTGAAAACAAAGTAATTTCTGTTGCTGACATTACTTAAAAGTCATCACTTGGACTGACAAAAATAAACCCCCACTGAAAGCAGCTGTAAGAGAAAGCTGTCTCTGAGAAGGTTGAGACTCTTGATATTGATTAAAGACAGTCACAGCAATCTGCATCTTCATAATGTCCAGGGTGGATTAATACTGCTGATTGTGCTGCCCAATGCAGATGCTGAGATTAAAAAGAGCTTCAGCTGATGTAAATCCCAGCAATCTCTTTTGGTGGTACTAGCCAACAAAACCACAACCCCCTAGCACTCTGCTGTGTAGCAGAAAAAAAGCCAAAAAAAAAAGGAAGCCAAGTGGCCTTCTGTGGTACAAGGCTGAGCTCTCTGGTGAGCTTTCTCAGCAGATGGTCTAAGAGCTCCTTGCCGGAAGAGGTATTCATCACATTGGCAGAATTAGAGGCTCTAGTCACAAAGAGAGTTGAGATTGGAAATTCCTCTCCGGGTCCTTAAGTCACTGGACTTAAGCACCATCAGCATTCACATCTGGGGCTGACACTAGATCCAAGTTCACTAAACTCTCCTGTAACACTGCTGAAAGACTCCCTGGGGTGTTTGCTGTAAAGCAAACCTTACTTCCTGGGGAATTGCTCCAAAGTCTTTGCTTTCTGTCCACTCCAGGACATCTTCCAGGAGACCACAGGTGGCTGGGTTTCCCCATTTATACCTCTTGTATGATCAACACTACCCACTTATTCCATATAGTTTTGGTTGTGTGATGTGTAAAGGAGAACCTCCCTTTGAACATCCAGGGCAGCACAGGAAATTGTGATGCCAAGAGGAGCTGAGCTTCTGTACCATCTCCTTCCAAAGTGGCTCAAACATCCTCATGTGTTGCTAAAATCTTTATCAGACAAGATGTAGTTTATGTAAAATGTTCCAATGAAATACAATTTCTTACAATGAAATATATGTTGAATATATATAATGAAAATAAATTCCAAATGTAGTGACAGATAGCCTGGGTTAGATCTGTATCAAACAGACATCTCAGTATAAATAATTCTAACCTCCTCTTAACTTCTGTTGCTTTTACCTGTCATGTAGGTGGGCTGCTTTTGTCTCAGTAATGTAACATCTACTAATGCAGCATTAACACAATGCAAAAGTATTCTTAGTTCACAGTGCTGTATCTAACTCTGATGTGTTCCTTGAAACTACACAGAATCACAGAATGGTAGGAGTTAGGAAGGACCTCTGGAGATCATCTAAACCAACCCTTCTGCCAGAGCAAGTTCACCCAGAACAGGCTGCACAGGAACACATCCAGGCAAGTTTTGAATACCTCCAGAGATGGAGACTCCACCACCTCTCTGGACAGCCCTATCCAGTGCTCCATCATCCTCAAGGTAAAGAAGTTCCTCCTCGTGGTTAGGAGGAACTTTCTATGACCAAGTTTGTGCTCATTAGTTCTTGTCATAGAATCATAGAATGGTAAGGTTGGAAGGGACCTCAAAGATCATCCAGTTCCAACCCCCTGCCTTAGGCAGGGACACCTCCCACTAGAACAGGTCACTCAAGGCCTCCTCCAACCTGGCCTTGAACACCTCCAGGGAGGGAGCAACCACAACCTCCCTGGGCAGCCTATGCCAGTGTCTCACCACCCTCACTGCAAACAACTTTCTCCTAACATCCAGTTTCAATCTCCCCTCTGCCACTTCAAACCCGTTGCCCCTTGTCCTGTCATTACAAGACCTTGTCAATAATCCCTCCCCAGTCTTCCTGTAGGCCCCCTTCAGATACTGGAAGGCTACTCTAAGGTGTTCTCTCACTGAACACAACATATTCAGGTTCTTTTTCAGACTAGATGAGTTAGTGGACATAAAACGCTTTTTTTTATTATTTAATCCAAATGTAGGTAGCTAACACACCACCTGAAGTGAAATTTAGTTTGATAAACTGTTGGGTCAGTGAGCCAATTCACTGCAATGCTATTGTCTTATTATGAGATTTATATTCTGTTGAAGTAAATTCTTTTTTGCAGCATGTTTAATTTTCATTTGGAAAGGTTGGATTACTTTATCATTCACAGCATGCTAGAGGAAAAAAAAAGAAAAACCCAACATAACAAAACAAACAATCCCCTGATGTGGGACTTTAAATAAATGAAGAATCAGTACTTTGGAGGTGGGGATTCTGTGCACACCACTGAATAAACAATAGCCCAGTTCAAAGGCTGCAATGTGGAGCTGGTTATTTGCCTTTTTTTTCAGTCTGTTTATGTTGTTAAATATCCACATTGTCAATAACACAGGACAAGCATCAGTGCCAGCTGGAAAGGAGCTTTCTTTCCCAGAAGAACAAAACCGAAGCAGAGTTCATGCCATCAAGCTCTGTGTCTTTGTGAGGAAGAGCAGTTGGGCATCCCAAAGAGCTGGTAGTTGCAGCTGAAGGAAGAAGTGATGAATAGGAAATAGGCTACATTTGAAGGCAAGCCTTGTTCTGAATGTCATTAGAGATCTTTGGGGGCTGCCGCCTCATGAAACCAAGATTGGGTTTTCCCAAGCAAGTGGTTCAAAATTAATGTCTTCCTCTCTAGAAAAACAAAAATCTGAGTAAAACAGAGAAACTGGGCAACTGATAGAGCCTCTCCCTTCCACAGCCACTGCTGGAACATCATTACATTAGGTTTGTTTAAGCAGCTGAGTGAAGTTTCCTGGCTTCAAGCTGCAGCCCAACAAGGCAAAAGCATTTCTTGCCAGAAAAGAAAGTAAAGCTTTATTTTGCCAATATAAATTAGCTAAGATTCAAACACTTGTTCCTGCTAAAAAATCAAAGATTGTAGAAGTGAGTTAACCTGTCTAAGAATCCTACAGTTGGAAATATGCCTTGCTCCCAGCAGAACTGGTGAATCTAATTTGTAAGTCGTAACGGAGAGATATTTGCACACTCAGAAATCTACAGTATTTTCTACTCTGCTTTAGGATGCACTGCAGTCATCTGCTGGGGGATTTGGGTTAATCCTTCCCACTTTCAGCTGGAATTGGAAAGGATAATAGTGGTGATGTTGATTTCTGTGTGCTGAATCTCCAGCGAGGCACAGGCAACAGGCTGGTTTGCTGCTTGCTGCCCGCTCAGTGTGTGGTGCAGAAGCTGAGTCCAGCTCAGGAAGGAACACTAATACTATGCAGTTCCTCATGATACATGCAGCATTACAACCAATATCTATTCAAAGAAAAGATGTTATCTATTTCTGTCCTGAGCAGGACAGAGTATAGAATCATAGAATGATAAGGTTGTAAGGGACCTCAAGGATCATCCAGTTCCAACCCCCTGCCATAGGCAGGGACACCTCCCACTAGCACAGGTCACTCAAGGTTTCATCCAACCTGGCCTTGAACCCCTCCAGGGAGGGAGCAGCCACAACCTCCCTGGGCAACCTGTCCCAGTGTCTCACCACCCTCACTGCACACAACTTCCTCCTAACATCCAGTTTAAATCTCCTCTCTTCCAGTTTAAACCCATTGCCCCTTGTCCTGTCATTGCAAGCCCTTGTCTACAGTCCCTCCCCAAGCCTTCCTGTAGCCCCCTTCAGATCCTGGAAGGCTACTCTAAGGTCTCCTTGAAGCCTTCTGTGAGTTGTTTCAAATGCAGGAGAAACAGCAACATCCAGAATATATTTAGATATCAAGTAGTTTAGTACAAGAAGTGCTCAAAGTCACCTGTCCTGAACGCAAAAGATATTAAACAGTTTCTTAGCACACAGGTCAACATCCGTTTCCGAACCACACTTAGGCCAAAAAGTTCTCTCTCTGTGTTCACCCGTGCCTGCTTCTAACCACCTCTTGAAACTCGTCTCAGCTGTTTGAGTCATTCTGTATCCCTGAGACCTGAGAACCATCATATAGCAAAACCCACTTGAGCTGTGTTTCTCTTTTAGACAGAAGCTGTTTTCACTCCAGCCCTCTGAATACCTGCAGAAATGTAATAATTTCTTACATTTATCCCTCACAAAGACCTATTGTTAAACCTTTCTAATGACATTTAGTAAACATTTGGGTTTCGAACACTTAGCAACAGCTACCAAATTTCTCATTGCTGCGAGCAGCAGCCACGTGTGGCCCTGTGTCCCAACATTTATCTGCAGCAAAAGGCAGGGAAAGATAAATTATTCTGGTCTTTGAAGATAAAGAAGCAGCAGCATATTAGTTATACAGTTGTGTGGTTCAGCTTCCCAGTGGGGAAGTGATAAAAAAGGAATTGACTCAGAATGGCCACGGGCAGACAGCAGGACCAGGCAGCATGGGTGCTGGAAGAAGGTGATCTCACTAGTGTGGTGTGTTTGGAAATCCTGTCAATGAGTGAGCATTATAAACTATGCAACAAATTGATTCATACTTAGCAAAACCTTGAAAGGTTATGTTCTTGTCTTTCACTGTGCAGCGTTGGAGCATTCTGTTCTGAAGTAAAATCTGGGTTTCCTAATCAGCCCTCTCTGAGAAGGCAACCCACTCTTCCTTCTGGGCAGACAGATGTCTGGCAGATAGATGCCTGGAAGGCTGGGGAAGGACTATTTATAAGGGCTTGTAGCAAGAAGATGAGGGGCAATGGTTTGGAACTGGAGCAGGGGAAATTTAGGTTGGACATCAGGAGGAATTTCATTACTATTAGAGTGGTAAAATGCTGGAACAGGTTGTCCAGGGAAGTGGTTGAGCTCCCATCCCTGGAGACATTCAAGATCAGACTTGTGGCCCTGTGCAACCTGATCTAGTTGGAAGTGGAACTAGATGATCCTTGAGGTCCCTTCCAACCTTACCATTCTGTAAGTGTCCCTGTTCACTGCTGGGGCATTGGAGAAGATGACTTTTGAGGGTCCCTTCCAACTTAAAGCAATCTGAATCTGTGAAATATCAATAAGCCTCAATCTTAAAGTCAGCTCTGCACAGATTAACTCACAGAGATGGTCATGATATATTCAATGCCAAAATATAAATACTCAGTGCCAAAACAGAAACTAATTCCTGTTTGGTTTTGATACCTCAGGTAGAGTTTGGAAGGGACTTCTGGAGATTTAGCCCAGCTGATATCCTGACAAATGCTGCAGATCTTCAGTTCAGACTTGGCACAGTCAGTCCAAACACTTGGAAACAGAACATTCACTGCCAGCAACCAGCAAACAACCTGGGCATTTCTGTTGTTGGGCTGGTGGGGGGGGGTTAACTGAAATATGCAATATTTCCAAAGATATTTTGAAATATAAAATAAAATCCATGAAGCATTTTGCAGCAATGTTTATAATTGATTTGGCTAAGCTCAGCTTTTAGGATTACTGCTTCTTTTTAGAATAACTGGATTATCTGAAGGATGAAGAAATATTTGACCTATATATTCTAGTTACTGTCTTTCTTCCATTTACTTGTCTTTAGAGCATACCCATATAAATGCCTTGTGGGATATAAGAGCCAATTTTAGTTGTGTAAAGAGTACCTGTACACCGAAGGAAGACAGATGGACAGATTCTTATTTTAGCACACACTGCATGGCAGAAGGAAACCATTGGAAAGCAGAACTTAGATTTCTTTCTAGTCCAGAAAATTGCAATTATAGATTAGTCCAGAAAATTATAATGAAATAAGACATAGAGAAAAAAAAAATAAACACAACCAAAGCAAACAAACACCCTTCATGCTGCTTATACTGATGCCTCTCATATCAGTGTTGGGCACAATGCTCAAAGCTATGAACTTAGCATTATCAAGGAGAAAGGACAAGGCAGAATGTGGCAGCTAAATTTATCAGTGAATTCCACTTCCTGTAGGGAGGAGGTGACAAGTCGATGAGGAGCACACAGGGGAAATGCTCTTTACTAGGAAGGAAATGAGGTAGATGTTGGTGAAGGTAGATATTACTGAAGCCCCTTTTGCAACCTAGGACCACAGCTTGCTCAGATAATGTCTTCCCACAGCCTAAGGAAATCTGAGTGTCTTGACTATGCACCAGAGCCACATGTCCTTGCAAGGGACTGGCATGCAGTGTGGCTGAAAGGATATGGTCCCAGGGCAGACAAGACAGTGAAGATGGTGTCCTGGTTGTCCACAGTGCAAATAAAGCTATCTTAAAGTGAAAATGAGTGTCCTGCATCTGCAAACACAACAGCTCCTTTGCTTCATTCTCCTAGATCTTAGCTCCACCATCCTTAACATCTCTCCTTCTTTGATTGATGTGTCAACTTAGCACACCCATCCTGCCATCTACATGAAATGCACCTCATGTTCAATGCCAGGTGACCCAGGTGAAAGAGTATCTGGCTGACCCCGTGAGTCCTGTGTTGTCACTGTTAACCTGATATTTTTTATTGCCGCTTGCCTCTCTGATGTACTTCACTGAGCAGTCACCGTCATCATCAGCACTGGAAAACAATATGCAGGCCAGAAGGATGGAGGACACACACTTTGGGGTGTTTACTCCAGCGAAAGGCCCCTTTCCCCTCTTAAGACAGACACTGGGTTTGGAGAGAAAGCAGTCAACGGTGACATTTCACTTTGGGAATAAAGTCCCAATACTCTTTTCCCGAGCACCGGCAGCTCCCCTGCCAGACGCAGTCATTTCCAATGTGGGCCAGGGGAGGGCACTAGAGAGTTACACAAGGACCGAAAGCCGCAGGGAGAGCTTCGTCCAACATCTACATTGGCCTGGCAGTGATCTCGGGCTCATCGGGTACACTTCTGCCATGGAAAAGAAGCTTTGATACAGCCTCTTTGAGCTGGCTGAGCCACTTCCTTAATCTTTGGGGGTAGCTGGTGAGGCCAAGCCTTGCTTTTGTGTTTTCTCTTTTTCAGATGGGTAAGGGGAGACACATCCTTGTCAATGGTTCTCCAAGAACGTGCTGCTGTCTGACAGAAGTCACACCATGGTGTGAACCACTAGTATTTTTAGGCATTAGTTTTATTCTCCCTAGTCAGTCAAATTAAGTTTTAGAGTTAAAAAAAAAACAAAACCAACAGGCTATAAGATCCTTGCTGTAACTAAGCTAATACCACTAACACGCTTAAATAATGGACTGCAACTCTCAGTGCACTTCTAAGAAATCTCCTGCAAGGTTATTTGCAAATTTATCACATTTTCTCAGGACTTGGCTCCTTCTGGGAAGCAACAATTCAGCTTCGTGTGCAAAGGGAATGTGTTTTGTCAACACAAATGAACAACACATCTATTTACATAATTAATTACCATCAAGCTCATGGTAGCATAGCAGCTGAGACAATTCCTCCCATTTTCTGCCTGTCAGAGTAAACCATCACAACTGAGAACCTGCACTGAGGTCCTTCTTTGTAAAAGCCTATCTGAATGAAGGCTCTGTTTTAATTCTAGCAACTTTTCATTCCTTTTTAACTAGTAGGTAACTCTGTAACCAGTGGTAACATTTGTAATGGTATAAAACTATCATCAGATTTCATGCATTAGTAGAAAAAAAATTATCCCTGCAGAGACCAGGAAAGCTTTATGAAGATGTAGTCAATGGGGGTACAAGGTTCTGTATTTTTTCTGGAGACCTTATATGCTATCTTTCATACCACACATGTAATCATAGAATCATAGGATGGCTTAGGGTGGAAGGGACCTCAGGGACCATCTACTCCAACCTCCCAGCCATGGGCAGGGATGCCTGTCAACTAGACTCGGCTGCTTGAGGCTTCATCCCCTTGAACATCCTTCATCCATCCTTGATCCATCCTAGGGTGCTGAGAGAGCTGGCAGATGAGCTGGCCAGTGCACTTTCCATCATTTATCAACAGTCCTGGCTCGCTGGAGAGGTCCCTGAAGACTGGAAGCTGCCAATGTGATACCTATCCACAAGGGCTGGAAGGAGGAACCAGGAAATTCCAGATCTGTCAGCCTGACCTCAGTGCCAGGCAGGGTTATGGAACAGGTCATCTTGAGTGCCATCACACAGCACTCAAATAATAGGTAGGACTGTATGATCTTGGAAGTCTCTTCCAACCTGGCTGATTCTATGAATCCTGACCCTCCCTGGGCAGCCTATTTCAGAGTCTCACCACCCTTGTACTGAAGAACTTCTTCCTAAGATCCACATCATAGTTTTCTCAAAGAAACCTATGTGCATAGAGTGGACAAGAATCACATCAAATTGTGGTTTAGGAAGAGGCTGGGTTTTTGATGTCTCCAAGTGAAGTCTAAGAAGGACTCTTTGCCTCCTATATAGAAACCAGATAACTAAACATTGGCAAAGGGCAGGTTAGTTTAGCATATGTGACAATGGTGTCAGAAAAACATATGGCAAAATCCTGATGATAATGAAAATGTGGCTGCAGATGAGAAAACAGCTTCAGAGAACTCTTGATTGTGCATGTTTTCACTTCAACCTGTGGATCTTCTCTCCTTTTCCTGATTCCCTTTCTCTGCTGGGGAGGGGGATAGAGTAACTGCTAGAGTTTAGATTCAGTAAGTGTAGGCACAGTGACATTGTAGGCATTTATTTGGGAATTGTCATCTCAGCCCATGCAAAGATGTGACCAAAGAGTCCAGCAGCAGAAGCCTTCCAAGAGAGTCAAGTTCTGCTCTGGTTTCCAGAGGAGTACAAGCCTGCTCTCTGCCTGCTCACAAAACTTGTTTCTCTTGCCATGATCACAGTTTCCCATGACAACCATGTTTCTCCATAGGGACACCTTGTCTGGCTGCCAAGAGATGGATGTTTGTGAATGCAGAAATATCATTGGAGCTAGAGCTGCCCCAGCAGATGGGAATGGTTTGGGAGCTCATGGTGTTCAAAGCAGACACAAAGCCAATTCATTTTCCCACTCATGAAAGGAACAACAACAAAGATTCATTGCAACCAGAAACATTAAACTTGCATTTCAAAGCAGAGCAAACAAGATATCACTTTTTCTTCAGATAACACCAGGAGCTTGCACAAGCCAGGTCAAGCTGTGCATGTGCAGACACTCTGACTCTGTGGGTGGAAGAGAATTGGAATCACAAGAGGATCCTGCATGATTTTCTGGAGAGAGCTGGCTGCTGCAGTAACAGATCCACACAGGCCCCAGGTGATGTGCAAAAGGACCATCCCCAAGAAAATCAGAAGGAAGCACTCTGGCTGCTTGGCCTCCCCAGGAGCTGCAACAGGGTCTGCCCAGAGCTGGGGGGGTCTGTGGGTTGTTTCCTCACCCACTCCTTCCGATCGCGCTCCTTGCTTGTGTGCACGCCGGCTCGAAGGGGTGGGGGAGAGCTCTCTGTATGTCGTGGTTTTGTTCCCTTCATTACCATGCAGACAATATTTGGCTGTTCCCAAGGAAGGTCTGGGATCCCTGCTCTTTTCCCAGGCTTTCTTCTTATCCATGAAAAGAGGAAAAACAACGAGGAGCCTGTTCGGCTCCGTCTGGCCGAGCCATGGGCTGATGGTGATGTAAGCCGCAGCGCGGCGGTGAGTGGCTGCAGCCAAACTGGTCATGCTCTGTCCACGCATGGCTCGGCCGTCGGCTGCCACCGCCTCACACCTCAGCCCCCGCACCGCACAAAGCCGCCGAGGGGGGAGCATTCAACGGCCAACAAAGAGCCAGCCAAGCATGAAGTTGGAGGGGATCGCTCGGCCCTCACCCAAACGCCTGCCCGCAGCTCAGGCTCCTCCTGGCTCAGCAGGGGCAGCCGCCTGGGGCTGCGGAGATGGCGATTATTAGCTGGTGGGACTGGGCCGTGTGAACCTGGGGTTGGCGAAGGAAGCACGGAAGGAAGAAAACCAAATCTGCTTTTGCTTCACAGGATAAATTGCGTTTAAACTGGCAGAGGGGAGTTTGAAACTGGATGTTAGGAAGAAGTTCTTTGCAGTGAGGGTGTTGAGGCACTGGAGCACGTTGAGGGGTGGTGAGACACTGGCACAGGCTGAGGGTGGTGAGACACTGGCACAGGTTGCCCAGGGAAGTTGTGGAGCACAGAAGCACAGAATGTGATCACATTCTGTGCTTCTGTGCTCCACAACCTCCCTGGAGGTGTTCAAGGTCAGGTTGGACGAGTCCTTGAGTGACTTGTTCTAGTGGGAGGTGTCCCTGCTTATGGTGGGGGTTTGGGACTGGATGAGCTTTGAGGTGCCTTCCAACCTAAACCATTCTATGATTCTATACATGGCCAAGTGGTGTAAATCAGCACAGTCTCACTGTTTGCAGTTGGAGATACATCCAAATGCCTACCAGCATAAAAAGGCGGTGGGTGAGGCTGGACAGCTGGAGGCAGTTCACCTCTACACCTGCTGCACAGTTTCTTGCTGGACAATTAGTAAGCCAAAGGTCTACTAACATTTATTTAAACAAAAAAATATTTAGGCTGTGGGTTCAAAGGTAGTTTGCATGTTTTTGTCATCTTATACTCAGAAGTATTCATTATTCTAAAGTGCAATTTAAAAAAAATTAAATCCTCAGTCAATTCTTTGATGGACTTTTCAGTTTGAGTTTTGAAGATGAGTTACAGTCTTACAACCAGAGATAGGTTACCACGGGAAGACAGTAGCTCTTACACTTGTGATCTTGCCAGACACCTGACATAGAAAGGACTTCTTCAGTACTTGGCATTCCCTCACAGTAGGAGGTAGTAAATACAGGATTTATGTTTGTTATCTAACTTGTTAGGTAGCTTTGCTTTTCAGGCTTCATTCTATCTTCACTGAGTGCATCAAAGACTGATTTGTGGGCTGACGCATCTGAACATTTTGATACTCACAACAGTTACAGACTCTTGACAGATCCAAGAGGAATGGAAGCTTGCAGCTTGTTTTCAGAGGCAAGACACTGAAAGTGTTGCACCAGATTTTCCTAAGAAAATATTAGACTTTAAGTGAAGGGGGAAGAAGATGAATGGAGAGGATGAAGTGCTGTACATTATCTGAAACATCTCTGACCTTAAAACTGGATCAGCTTCCAAAGTAGCAGTGGACTTACCTTTTAGGATGCAATTTCCCAAAACATGGCCTGGAATTGTGCCAGAGGAAGTTTAGGTTGGATATTAGGGAAAAAAATTCTTTGCTAAGGAGTGGTCAGGCATAGGAACAGGCTGCCCAGGGTGGTGGTGGAGTCAGTGTCCCTGCAGGTGCTCAAGAATCTTGTGGACATAACACTTCAGGACATGGTTTGATGGGTTGGTGGTTGGGTTGGTGGTTGGACTCAATGATCTTAGAGTTCTTTTCCAAACCATTCTGGATTCTGTGATTTAAACTTGCCTAACAGGTGTCTGACAGCATGAGGTTTCACCCTTTTAAATGCCTTCCAGAGTTTTGAGTTTGAAATGTGCTGTATTTACATTTAGCCTAATTAAAGGTTGGAAATTAATTCATTAATTGCTAATTATAATGAAAACGAGTGCCCAGATACTTGAGCTGTATGCTTTTGTACTCATTAAGAGACAGGCTCGAAGTGCAAATAAACAGTAAAACCCTGCTAAGTAAATCCATGCTTACCACCCAGCAACACAAATATTCATTAAAGCAAGCCCTTCCCTCAAGGTCTCCATTAGCCTTTTTTAAATGTTTCCAAATACTTTGGTCGTCTTCTTTCTGTTTCAGTCCTTTCCTCAGGAGTGTGTAGGTGCTGCCTGTTTTTGCAGGCACTTCAAGTGTGATGGACATTTTCATTCAGGAGATCAAAAGCTGTCTTCAAGGCAGTTCATTCTCTCACTGCATTTGGAGGCTGACACATAAAAAATGAAATATCACAACAAACTCATACATCAGCTGCTACATTCAGGGTCTGTCTCTCTTACATTAGTATATCTCATGCACACACATGTTTTGTGATGGCAGGAAATGCAGTAGAGGGGCTACAGCTGCACTACTAAAATCAGAAACTATAAGTGCATGGAAAAGGGAAAGGGTTTCTTTATTAAAAAGTAAAGCTAAAAATAAAACAGTCTGCCACTGTGTGTTTTTACACAAAATGGAGCCGGGGAGGTGATTTGCTATTGGAACAAAAAAATAAACAAAACCGCAGCCTAGAAAATTGGAAAGTCTTCCCCCGAGTAGTTTTCTTTGCTAATTTGTCTTCCCCATTAGACGTTTTCCTATGCCTATAATAGCAAACTCTGTTTTATGACCTCTCTCCCTTTTCGTTCGCGGTGCTCTGAACCCCAGGGCATCGCTCTCCACTGCTGCTAGCTAGCAGCGACTGCAATTAGCACAAGGTGATACTTGCAGCCCTGGGCTGTTCTCATTAAGACTCAGCGCTTCACACTTCAGCCTGACTTTACCTTACTGCCAGTAATTCCTTGCCAAAGCCACCTTCCAGCCATGAAATTGAAAACCTTAACAGTCACTTCTGCCAGACCTGACTCTTGAGTGCTCTTCTGGGGGTTATGCAAAGCAGAGGCATCTCTTGCATTTCTTCCATCACTACATCCTCTCTTTAGGAAGCCAAGAACTGCTTGAGCTATGATTTTTAAACAACTGAACACTTGAAGAAACATACAGAAAGGAGGAAGATGAAGACTCTGAGCTGGCACATGGCTTTGTTTTTATGTACTTTGTAATTGTGCTCACAGTTGTCTTCTGCTTTGTGACAGTATTTCCAATGCAAAACCCACCCGGTTCTGATTCTGATAGCAATGGCAGAGCAGCAGAGCAAACAAAAGATCCTGAGAACAGATTACAGTCAAACAAACCACAGAGGACTTAAATAGGGCACTGTGCCACTTGTGAGTCCTGGTTTGCTCTGGTAAAATTTGTAAACTGTGTTAAAGCATAAATACATAAAGAAAGAAAGAGAAAGCAACCTTCATAGGCCTCCAGAGAAAAAGGCAGGCATCTTTTGGTGCCTATATGAATATGTGTTTGGTTGGTTTTGACAACAGAGAACTCTGTTGCTGGTGAATAAACATTTCCTGTGCCAGAAAGGAAACCTTCACACATCAGAAAGGCAGAAGGAAGAGGCTTTTCACTCTGCTGCTTGATGCTGGTGTTGATGCTGGTTTTGTGTGTGGGGACCCAAGCTTTCGTGGCCGTGGGGAAGTAAAATAGTTCTTTATGGAGTATTTTACAAAGAACTATCAATCATTCCAGTATGAGCCTGAAGCAGAAGGGGAGCAAAGGAGAGGTCATGCACAAAAAAAGGTTGTGTTTCAAGCCACGCAGAGAATGGAGATTTGACTGTGGGAAAGCAGATTCACAGTCATGCAGACCCTGAACTTGGCCTTAGAGAGCAGATAAGTGCTGCTTGCGCCAACAGCGTCCTCTTGCTGAGGTCTAGCACCTATAAAATAAATCCTGTAATGAAAGCACATCTCCTCATAATGCAGTCCTGGAAGGGGCTGATTCATCTAATATCTCTTGCTTACAAATGTGCCGTGGGGTTACCATAGTTCAGGCAGCCTCATTAAAAGCAGTTCAAAACACACAGAGCCTGAATGGAGATGAAATAAAAGCTCTATAGATGGCTGTTACACATAATCCATTTGGTACTATGCTTGGGGGGAACAAAGGAGCACATTGTTTATAGAGCTGCTCTCTGCCAGCAGCAGGACAAATTCTTATACGATTCCAGTGAATATTTTACAACTTCCAACAAAACCAAGAGTGTGCCTTCTTCATAATGCTAGTAATTCATAACTGGGAGAGGGATGGAGGCTGAAGAGTGACAGCAGGAGTGAAAAAGTGAGATCAGGTAATTAGTTCTGAAGTTCTTCCTAATTCTGAGCACCCAGAGCCCTGCAGTGGAAACGAGGAGGAAATTTTCATTATTTGACATGCATCACATATATTATGAAGTTTAGAATCTATTCCCTAACCGCTGAAGCCAAATAGTTTATAATTTTGCAATACCAGTAGGTGACAAAGTCTCACTAAGTTTGGATGGACAAAAATAAGAGGGTGTTTTCAAAATAAATGTTGGCCAGGTGCTAAAAACACAACAGCAGGCACTGAATCACAGGGTGATTAAGATTGGAAAAGACTTCTAGGATCATCAGGTCCAAACATCAACCCAACACCACCAAGGCCATTAAACCACATCACAAAGTGCCATGTCCACACATTTCTTGGACATCTCCAGGAACGGTGACTCCATCACATCCCTGGGCAGCCTGTTCCATTGCCTGACCGCTCTTGCAGGAAGGAAAATTTTCCTAACATCCTGTCTAAGCAATGAGTTTGATTAGTACAGGACCTACCTAGTTACATACACAAAAAAAAAATAAAAAAAAATTAAATTGCTATTTCTAGTTCTACATCTGGCATATATATGAAGGCTCTTTTTTATCCCAGCAAGTGAACATAGAATATAGTTTGCAGTTTACATATTATTTGTTTTCTCATACCCTGAGTTTAAATGTTGTAGGTGTAGGTTTCATACTGAATCCATGGGAGCTGTGGGGATTCTAAACATGCCAACGTAGTTCCCACCTAACCAATTAGCACCAGACAATTCACATTTTTCATTACACTTTTCTTTCTTTTCCAGGATCTATATCTTCAAGATTATACTCCCATCCTGAAGTCCTGATTTCCAGATGAGGGCAAGCACTCCTTAGGGTGGTATAAAATGAGAGGTGAGGTTTATGCCAAAACAAAGGAGGTGCATGGATATTTTCTTCCAGCTGACATACAATACACTAACAGAGCTAAACCCATTTGCAACGTCAGGACACTTTTGTGTCACCCTGCCTACACATGTACAAAACATTAGAAACATTTACCAGCTGCAAGCAAACCTGAGAGGTATCAGAAACACACTCCAAAACACCCTGTTGTGAGGTGTTGTTCAGAACAGTTGTTAAACAGCAGCTGAAAGAAGAGATTTTCACCTCCCCTGGTCAAGATACAACTTAGCCCAGCTTAGAGGGGCAGGGTGTCTCTCAGACAGCCTCAGCTGTCCTTCAGGAGGGAAAGCAAAGCAAAGAGACCCTGAATGCAGTCAGGGGCCCCACAGGGGAACCAACGGATCTGCAAAGGAAAGGGCACACTATGGGGCCCTGACTGTTAATACCATCTTTGTCCCATGAAGAGAAGTGGCGGCCAAACATGGGCTGGTGTAAAGATGTGAAGGCAGCACTGGGGCAGATATGCAAATCTCTGTGGGAAAACACTCCCTCAGAGGCTTTGAGAATCATGACATGTTTTCACATAAATCATTAGGTAAGACAGGATCCTTATTTTCCATCTAAACAGCACTCCAGAAGACGAGGGGAGCTGAGGGCCACTCCTATCCATGCACAACCACTTCTGTTTCTACCCAGCTAACCACACAGCAACTGCTCTACTCTGCATCAAACTGGCAAATATGATTAGGGTATAGAAATTCTGTTCTGAGTGTCTCTTGATTGTGTATCTGGGGTAAATACTGACAATCAGGGTACAGGCAGAAGCATATTCAGATTTCCTAATTATTAATTTTTTCTGCACTATGAGTTCCTAAAGTTAATTGAGGGACTATTTATGTCATAGGTGGTTAATATATATATTAACCATCAATATTTTCATATATATATATGTAGCACCACCATAGGTGATTAATATGTATATTCAGGAACACAAACTCCAGAAGGATGTATTTCTGCTGCACCTGGGAGGTCTTATGGACTGAGCAGGCAAATGCAGTGAGTGAGTGGGATCTTTCTGACAGTTTGGTAGGTCCAAGTTTAATTGCTGGCACATTCTGAACAAGGGACTCCACTGAAAACTTGTTCTGAAATGCTACTATGCAAAAATCAACAGGCAACAGCTGAGATGCAGCAATTAAATGGAAGAGGAAATACAATTCAGTGATAAGGAGGAGCTTTGTACATTGCCCCTGTAGTTAGCACTGGTGACACCACACTTGGAGAACTGTGCTCAGTTTGGACCCTTCACTACAAGGACACAGAGGTGATAGTGTCCAGAGAAGGACAATGAAGCTGGTGAAGGGTCTGGAGAACAGGGCTGGTGAGGAGCAGCTGAGGGAACTGGGGTTGTGTAGTCTGGAGAAAAAGAGGCTGAAGGGAAACCTCATTGCTCTCTACAATGACCTGAAAGGAGGCCATAGTGAGGTGGGGGTTGGTCTCTTCTCCCCAGTACCAGGTGGTAGAATGATAGGAAGTGGCTCAAGTTGCACCAGGAGAAGTTTAGGTTGGATATTAGGAAATATTTCTTTGCTGCAAGAGTGGTCAGGATGGCCAGGGAGGTGGTGGAGTCACTGTCAAGGGAGATGATCAAAAACCATGTAGACATGATGCTTTGATGTGTGGTTCAATGCACAGGGAGTCAAGTCAACAGCTGGCTCAATGGTCTTAGAAGTCTTTTCCAAACCTAGGAGCCTGTGACTCTACAACTGGACCTTAGGGGGATAACTTAAAAAACCCAAGCTGAGAGATGGGCTGAGGAGAGGGCTGGTGGCTGCTCAGCTAGGTGCTGAGCATGGGAAGCTTGTGTTAGTGAGATGAGCAACCAGCAGGTCTGCAGCCCCCACGCTCAATAGAACCCATCTGAATGCATGCTGTGATCAGCCCACTGAACACCTTCTGCTCTCCCCTGCTGCTCCACCAGCCTGCCTCCAGACTACCCCCCCAGCAAAACACCCTGCTCCTGCTCCTCCATGCCCTGACAGGACTGAAGAGAGCATCCATCCCTCCATCCATCCCTAGAGCCTCACACAGTCACGCAGGCTTTGAAACCCACTCTGCTCCCCCCATAGGTCACTCTGAGGGGACTGCTTCAGCCATACCAGTTTCCAGCAGAAAATTCCCAGAGTCCCATTGGATGGGATCATGGGCTGGGGGCAACATAAGTGACTAATGAGTCCTCTACAGAACAAAACCTCCTCAGCTTTGTCACCAGATAGTTGCTATGGTTTTTTGACACTGCTAGCAAAAAAATTTGCTTTGGCCAAGGGGGATTGGAGGAGGGGAGAAACACATCAAATATACAGAAAAGTCCTCCATTGTACACTGGCAATTATTCTGAGCAAAATCCTTTGCCTGTTTGGAATTTCAAGCTCTGTATAAATGCTTTCAATTAGATCTTAAAAAAAACAAAACCCAAAATCCACCAAAACTCCCACCAAAAATACAAATGAGGAGACTTTGTTAAGAGCAGACAGCTTGAAACATGTCTTGTTAGCTATCAACAGAGTCTGTTAGAAATGTTGGAAGGTTTCAGCTAGGTTGATGTGAAAACAACATCAAATATCCCCTCCTGTGAGACCAAGTTAAATATTCAATTAAGGCTAGGTGAAATGCATGCTTCACTGCAATCAGCTGCAGCAACATCAGAATCTTTTAGTGGGATGTTTTACCAAAGTCTTGAGTTTCAACAGGTTCCAAAATGCTTTGTGGCAGATGGCAGTTTTCATGGGTGAAAAATACTCTCACACATGGAACGAGTTCTGCCTGTAATGTCCAGCAAAACAGAAATGAGAAATTAGCCAGGGGAGGCTTTTCAAAGTCCCTGAAAAAGGGTGCTCCCCATTTTATAAGGCATAAAAAACCCAGAGCAGGATGTCAGAGTTTTAAAGTACTCTACCCATCTGGAAGACGAGTCTTTCTGCATGTATTTTGAGTGACACAACCGCAGGCTTTTGTCACCACCCCCACTTGAAGGAATATCCTGCTAGACCCGACAGTGAAGATTCTAGGTTCAATGCCTCTACAAAAGCCTAGAGAAACTGCCACCCTATGGTAGCCTCAGGCAGTTCTAAATTGTTTTCTCCTTTCCAAAAGAGGCAAGATGCAGAGTGCCCCACTTGCCTAGAAACACACTGTAGAAAGGTTGTCCATAGAAACACACTGTAGAAAGGTTGTCCACCTTTTCCACTGTGATCTGCTCTAGGTGATCCTGCTCTGGCAGGGGGGCTGGACCAGATGAGCTTTTGACGTCCCTTCCAGCCCCTGATATTCTATGATTCTATGATCTGTAGTCAACAGCATCAAACCAGAAGACCTGGGAGCACAATTAATCTGGGTTTGTATGCTTACATCTGTATGCTTACATCTGTATTTACAAGGTCTTGTAATGACAGGATGAGGGGCAATGGGTTTAAACTGGCAGAGAGGAGACTAAAACTGGATGTTAGGAGGAAGTTGTTTGCAATGAGGGTGGTGAGACACTGGCACAGGTTGCCCAGGGAAGTTGTGGCTGCTCCCTCCCTGCAGGTGTTCAAGGTAAGGTTGGATGAGGCCTTGAGTGACCTGTGCTAGTGGGAGGTGTCCCTGCCTATGGCAGGGGGTTGGAACTGGGTGATCCTTGAGGGCCCTTCCAACCTTACCATTCTATGATTCTATGATTGTATGCTTATGTCCCATAAATATGTGGTCTCTTCCCCCTGGTAACAGCTGAAATAGCCTCAAGTTGCACCGGGGGAGGTTTAGGTTGGATATTAGAAGAAATTTCTTCACTGGAAGGGTTCTCAAACACTGGAACAGGGTGTTCAGGAAGGTGGTAAATCTCCATCCGTGGAGATGTTTAAATGCTGCAGAGATGTGGTGCTGAGGATGAACCTTGGAGGATTTGCAGGGGTTGTACCTGGTGTTCATCCAGCACGGCACCTTTGCCATCTCTGTAGCCATCAGAAACTAAGCACAGACATGATGTTTGATGTTTTTGTTTATTTTTTTCCCTAGGTGTTTTCTTTCCCTTTCACACACACAACGAATGCATTCCTTTTACACTGGCTTCTTCACAGACCAGCAAATAACACAACTGGTGGAATTCCTCTAGGTGGAATGTTTCTCCAGAAGAAAAAGAAACCTGGGGCTGACAGATGACACAGTGAATTATCTAAAGCAATATTTTCTTGTTGAGAGCTGTGGTGGTAAGCAGCAAATCTTCAGCTTCTGGAAAAGAAGGAAAGGAAAGCAGCTCATCTTGTTTAGACACTTACAGTTCCTTCATTGAGATTGTCTCAGTTCCTTTGGACTGGGCATGAGAGGAGTTTCAAAGAGGTTTTGTTCTTAGCAAGATGTGACAGCTCACCCTCTGGAGATTGCTCCTTCCAAAGAGGGAACTTACAGGACTAGATATTTATCCTTGAAGATGCCCTGTGCTCATCATTTGTCTGCACAGGAAGTGCACCACAAGGGACTATGCATACTTTGTTATCTATTTCTGCCCTTAGACAACTTAAGTTCAGCATTTTGTTTTTTCTAAGTAATATCTTCACTCCCTGCCCATCTCCTCCAGTCATTTCCATTTCTTCAGGCTGACAAGTGAAAAACAATAGAAATCATGAGATCACATCCAGACACTCCTGAGTGCTTCAGTCTAAACCAATTAATGCTGGCCTCTGGGTGCACCTTCACATCAGTTTGGACCAGGAGCACAGTCTGAACAGTTTACTGATCCCCCCCAACTATTGGGCTTTTTATTCATGCTGCAGAGTGCTCTTGGAGAGTGCAACTCTTTCAGATGCAAGGCAGTTGGCAGCTGCACTTAAAGGGTACCTCCACCATCCTTCAATTGCTAATGAAATGTGCAGCAGCCACACTGGCTGCTCAGCACCAACTTCCCCGTTTGAGGCAGCACTCCTATTAGGCTGCAATACCTGCTAGGGTAGTAGTGAGCTCAGAGAGTTAGCATCAGGAGAGAATTAAAGCACAGAAACTAACTGGAAAGACACCAGCCTGATGTCTTTGGTTTCTGTCTGTTCCCTTTTTTGCTGGCTAGCTAAGATAGATTCTGAGAAACCCTTCCACAGGCATCAGTTCTTCCCTGGATGTCAGCTGAGACCTGCACCTACAACAGGTTTCAGGATCCATCAAGTGGCACAGCTTCTAGTAGCCAGCAATCATTTAATACCCAGAGCAAGTGTGCTACATGGCAGCACTGCTGCAAAGGAGCAGAACCTCCTTCGGAAACTACTTACATTCAAAGACTTGAAGTTAAATCCCAGGATATTTGAGAAAATTCTCTCCTTGTTTATATGCCTCAAGGTCAATTGTAAATAGAGTTCCTTACTTGATGTGCTGGTTTGAGGCTAATTGGAATATTTTAATGAGAATAGGCTGTGGGAAAGAGAACAATGGTGATGTCTATTTCACTCATAGGCTTGCTGAGATGTATAAGAACAAGGACACAAATATAGATAAGGTAGAGAATCTCACTCTCTCTGGGAGCTGGTTTGTCTGCAGGCCTCTGCTTCTAACATAACTAACCACTCTGCTTCTAGCCCAACTAACCACTTTGCTTCTAGCCCCTCTTGCCCATCCTCCAAACTCGCCTTGCACATAAGGCAGACCCTGGGGTAAGGTATAGGNGGGGGGGGGGCAGGGAACTCCTAAACCATCACACTTGACTAGGTGGGGTTATTTGTCATCTTGTCAAATGTAGACTGGCAAACATTCCCCCTAACCCTTCATTGGGGATGGGGACACAAAATGTATGAAAAGTGAAAGGAGAATCTGGTCCCCAGGAGTCAGCAGCTTCATTGGGCTACACCTCTTTGGCATCTCCTGGGATTGCCTACAAAACCTTCTGCTGGGAAAGGGTAACTTACCTTTAGAACATTCCTATACCCATGAAGGAATAAAGTCAGAAACTGAAACAAACCAAACCCCATGGTCACCCTCTGTTTCCCTTACACCCAGGTGCCATCTAAGCTGCTCTTGTGATTTTTCTGTGGCATCTACAGTGTAACAATCCTAGAAACAATCTCCACGGTTTATGTCTCTTACAAGATGCTGCAAACATGCTCCTGAGCTTTCTTGGCCTTGTGCTGCCATGAGCATAGTTACCAAAAGGAGAAGCAGAGAATGGTAGAACTGGGTGTGTCCTGGAGGACATACCCTGGCTACATGATAACCCTGGTGGATATATCCCTCTGGCTGATGCCATCCAACTTTTGGCTTCACCTGAAGTTCAGAATTTAAAACAAGCATTTCCATGTTCATGCTCACTAAATGCCATCTACTGACATTGACAAAGAAAATAATTCTAGGAAGCAAGCAAGATATTCAACAACCCATCAGCAGCAACCACTCTCTTAGGAGTTCTGTAGCTACTAATCTGCAATAGGGTTCAGTTCTCCCTGAAGTTCAGCCATAAAGAAGTCTTCAATGAAAGAATACAACAGGATAATGTTTATAGTATTTCTGGGATGTCTGGGAGGAATTAAGCTTAAACAGAAGTCAGAAAACTTACAGAAAGAAGCCAGTATGAGAAGAGAATTGGCTGTTCAAAGCACCAACCTGACAAAACCCACCTGGCAAACAGAGGCAGTTCCAATTGTCCTTACATTGTCTGCCCACAGCTTTGCCTGCTTGCCCTTGAAGAACAGATATTGGTAACAGCTGGCAGCTTTCCATGAACTGTGAGAAATGCAACCAGGACACTTGCCCTACACAGAGGGAACCATCAGCTTTCAGTGCTGACATGTTCTGGTGTTTCCTGACACTCACAGTCTGGACAGAAGGCAGGTGAGTTCAGGTTATTTACATACCCAGATACATCTGAG
>VWYK01042561.1:0-10367 GCA_013399775.1 Semnornis frantzii | reverse complement strand
CTTCTCCCACCCAGGAAGAAGGGCTGAAAGGAGGCAGATACCTAGGATATGTGTTCCAGGTATAATTTGGGCCTTCCGCCACACCATCCAGCAAAGAGCTTCCATTTAATGAAGAACCAGAGATCCTGCTGGAAATACCTTGTGATTTTAGTTTGAGGGGTTTCGGTTTGGTTTGGATTTGTGGATTTGCTTGTGTGTTGGGTTGGGTTTTTTTGGCGTGTGTGTGTGTTTTTTTGGTTTTTGTTTTTTTTTGTTTTGAGAAAGTTTAGCAGAGAAGGGAGAAAAATAGTGCTAAAATAAAGCAATACCTCTTTGGTTTTTATATTTTCTTATGCTAGCTTTGTTGCATTTTCTGACCCACCTATATTAATCATCCTTAGTGATACAGAGTTAGGATCCTCTGTATTCTGGAATTAATTTGCTGTTTGCACATGCAACCAACATTGACTTTCTCCTATAAAACTGCTGCTTTGCACTGCTGAAACTGGGCTCTGTTCATCAACTGTTCACATATCTGTATGTGATGCTGACTCATCCATGGTTTTCTTCTGATCTGTACTGTGCCCCTTCCAGTACCTGAAGGGGGCCTACAAGAAGGACGGAGAGAGACTGTTTACAAAGGTCTACTTTGACAGGACAAGGGGCAGCGGTGACAAACTACAGAAGCGCAGATTTAGATTAGATGTTAGGAACAAATTCTTTACTATGAGGGTAGTGGAACTCTGGAACAGGTTGCCCAGGGAGGTGGCTGAGGCCCCATCCCTGGAGATATTCAAGGTAAGACTTGACAGGACTCTGGGCAGCCTGATCTAGTTGAGGATGTCCCTGCTGACTTTAGGGGTTGTTGGAGTAGATGACTGTTGGAGGTCCCTGTCCCAAACCATTCTATGATTCATTGTAGCAGTCTGACAGTTGGCAGTCATAGACTTGATGATTTTAGAGGTCTTTTCTAACCTTAATAATTCTATGATCATAGACTGACTCATACTGAAAGGGACCCATAGAACCATCAAGGGGTGATCAGTGCTGCAGTACTCTGTCCTTTTTTTGAGCTTTAGGGAATAAGCAGCTGGAACTTATCAGTCAATGGATAAAGACTGGGGAATTTGTCATGGCTGGAGAACTAAGGCATGAAAATTTTAGGAGAAGGCTTTTGGGAAGAGGTAGATGGCACTGAAACTTCTGCAAGGCCTTTGACAGTTGTAATATTTTCTGTGTGAGTGCAGATGGGTGAGGGGGAAATCACAGGAAAATCTCATTTAGTCTAACCCCCCCTGCCAGAACAGATCAAGAAATCCTGTCTCTAATACAGGCAGTTAGCTGAGAAGGGCATAATTGGGTGGCCTGGTTGCCAGCCATGGGGTGTATTTTACCCCATCAAGAACTGACATTGTGTACCGCCTGAAATGTAGTCTATGAGGTCAAAGCAATTTCAGTGTCACAAAGAAGGAAGCAAAGGTGGTTTGGTTTATAGCACAGAAGTACTTTAAGATGTCATGTCTCTGGCTTGTAGCAGTAGGATAAAGGACTAATGGTTTTAAACTACAGCAGGGTCGATTTAGATTGGACATT
The DNA here is from genome assembly GCA_013399775.1 of Semnornis frantzii. Lineage (NCBI taxonomy): Eukaryota > Metazoa > Chordata > Aves > Piciformes > Ramphastidae > Semnornis > Semnornis frantzii. The sequence continues at coordinate 8,795 of VWYK01042561.1, read as the reverse complement.
AGGAAGAAGCTCTTGGTATAAGGGTGGAGGAGCACTGGAACAGGTTGCCCAGGCAGGTGGTGGAGGCCTCATCCCTGAAGACATTCAAGGTCAGGCTTGATGGGGCTCTAAGCAACCTGACCTAAGTGCAGATATCCCTGCTGACTGCAGAGAGGTTGGACTAGATGACTTTTAGTGATTGCTTCCAACCCAATGCATTCTGTGATGTGGATGGATGGTTTTAAAGAAGTCTGTGGAAGGTGACTGAAAACTTCAGGATGACACAGTTTAATTGCTGGCTCTATGTGTGGGACTTATGAAGGTATGGGAACTTCAGAACTCAAGGAGGTAAAGAGCTGCCTTCCAGAGGGGTCACTGCATACAGCCTTTCCTCATGCCAGCCATCACTGTGGATTGCCCTGGCTATTGCTGCAGGGCAGCATTCTGCCCAGCCCAGCTGGGAAACTCTTCCATGGTCCTTTTCTGCCCTGCATGCTATAGCCTGTGCTGCAGTGGTAGGTCCCAGTGCCAGCAGCCATGGGAGTGCAGGGCAGCAGGTGTGTGGCTGAACGCTTGGATGGAAACTGGGAAGGGCTCAGCATGGAACCAGCAGCCAGGTGTTCAAACGTGCCATATACAGGCAGAGGTGCTTGCAAGGAAGGAGCAGGGCAAATTTAGATCCACACCAAAAGTCTGCTTGTTTGACTATCCCTTTCTGATACTGCTGGACACTGCTCAGTAAGGAGACAACTGAGAGTTCCCCTCTCCCAATGCAATAAGCTTCTCTATGGAGCACTTTTGTAGGGAATGGCTACCAGAATAAAAGGTCACCAGAAGGTCTCCTAAGAGCCTTCTGTAGGCTGAATAACCCCAACTCTCCCAGCCTGGCCTCACAGCAGAGGGCTTCCAGCACCCCCAGCATCGCTGTGGTCTCCTCTGGCCCCACTCCAGCAGGTCCCTGTCTGCTGTGCTGAGGACTCCAGAGCTGGCCCCAGCACTGCAGATGAGGTCTTGGCAGAGCAGCAGAATTCCTCTCCCACCCCCTGCTTCCCATGCTGCTGGGGATGCAGCCCAGGGAATGGTTTGCTTTCTGGGCTCTAAGTGTTGGCTCATGTCTAACTTCTCACCCACCAGTGCCCCCTAATCCTTACTACCAGACTGTCCTCCAGCCCTTCTTCCCTCAGCCTGGAAGTTCCAGGCTGGTGTTCTCATCACAGCCCAGCCATTGGGGTTGCCTTTTGGTGTGGCATTCTGTTAAGTGAGGTACCACACAACATGTCCATCAGCACCAAGATTCCTTTTGGGTGTTTTATCCATCACAGTGACCCAACAATTTCCAGCAGAAGTGTATGAGCAGAATTCTACCAATTATAACCTGCAGACTTCTCTTCTCCCTGATGGGATTTTAATTAGTTCCTGCATGTAGATTTTATTATTTTGATTTAATTCCCCTTTTATGGTTTCTCATTTGTTGTGTTAAGTTTGTTTTATCCACTCATTATGATTGTACCATATTTATGGTTTTATACTAATTAAATTCACCGCTCTATGTTTGTCCCCAAATATTAAATTGCTGATATGAGGAAGACAGGAGTGAGTAAAGCTGATGCTCAGCAGGTAGAAAGATTTGATTCTGCTCTACTAAGCACAATTTAAATGTGAGGTTTGATTTCTCTCAGCTGCTAAGTGCTGCTCTCATGGAAGTACTTGCTTTATTTTTAGGCACTTTGATGCCAGAGTGCCTGAATCGTGGAATTTTAGGCACGATTACAGTGGAGATCGTGCTGTAGGGCTGAAGGGTGGAAAAACACTGCAGCTCTCTACTAAATATACATCATAGCATCAGAGGATAATTTTGGTCGGAATAACCCTCTAAGATCATAGAGTCCAACTGCTGACTTACCACATCCCAAAGTGCCATGTCCACATGTTTCTTGAACACCTTCAGGGATGATGGCTCCACCACCTCCCTGGGCAGCCTGTTCCAATGCCTGACCACTCTGGCAGAAAAGGAGGAGTTCCAAATATCTAACCTAAACATCCCCTAGCACAGAAAGAAGTGCACATAAGAAGCTGTCAGTGGTTGGTAGCTGGTATTGCATTTAAAATAATGCTGAGTGTGTGTGTGTGTGTCTTCATATTCAGTAGCCCTTCTCAGGGAATTGTTTAAACCTACCTATGTCACTGACCACATGTCCTCGTGAGAGCAGTGGAACTGTGAAGATCAAGGTGTCTCTGTCTGTCTCCTGGCTGAGGCTTGTGTGCTGCAGGGTGCTTGGCACATGCTACCGTTGCCTTCCGACAGTCTGTGCTGCCTCACTGCTGTATGAGCCAGGCTCAGTGTTTTCACACGTGAAGCTCTTTACCCAGAAGCTAGCATTTTTTCCACATATACCTGACAAAACATCACTGTGCCTGTGATACCACCACAGCACCCTGGGGCACCCTGCTGAAAGACTCTGCAGCCATGGAGATGTCTGCATTCTCTTTGGCAGTTCTACTTGTGTAGTGATGCAGAGCGTGTGCAGTTGCTCTCTGCTCTGCTGAATTCCTGCTCTTCTGCTCATGATGCCTGTAGTCACTGTAGGCCTTCTGCCTTGTTCCACTTGGATGAACAGCCACAGGCTTTGGCATCAATATTTATCTATAGTTGAACTGTGAAGTTGTGAGAAGTCTGCTGCTGCTGCTACCATCATTGGTTCCTAATTTTCAGAAGGGCTTTGGACTGTAGCAAGACCTGGACAGGCTGGAGAGCTGAGTGGAGGGAAAACTCATGAAGTTTAATAAGGGCAAGGGTAGAGTCCTGCACCTGGGGATGAACAACCCCCTGCACCAATACAGCTCTGGGAAGAAGGACCTGGGAGTGCTGGTGCACAAGTTCCCCGTGAGCCAGCAAGGTCGCTTACGTGGCCAAGAAGGTCAGTGGTCTCCTGGGGTGTGTTAAGAGTGGGACCAGCAGGTCAAGAGAGGTTCTCCTGCCCCTTGACTGTGCCCTTGGGAGGCCACATGTGGAGTACTGGGTCTAGTTCTCGACTTCCTGGTTGAAGACAGATAGGGAACCATGGGAGAGAATCCAGTGGAGGCTGCAAAGATGCTGAGGGGCTTGGAGCATCTCTGTGAGGAAGAAAGGCTGAGAAACCTGGGTTGGTTAGCCTGGAGAAGGGCAGATTTCTCAAGAGGGAATCTTCTCAGTGTTCGGCAAGAGGATGGGGCCAGACTCTTTTCAGTGATGCCCAGTGACAGAACGAGGGGCAGTGGGCACAAACTAGAACCTCCTGGATTTCCAGCTCAATATCTTTGCTGTGAAGTTGCTGGAGCCCTGGAGTTGGTGGCTCAGAGAGTCTGTGGAATCCCTTTGGAGAGATTCATAACCTCACCTGGTCATTGTGATCCTCGACAACCTGCTGTGGGTGACTCTACTTTAGCAGGGGACTTGGATGGCCCAGAGATCCCTTCCAACCACAACCATGCTGGGATTCTTGATCATTTTGATTCCCTATTTGGAGACATAAATTGTTCACAGAAGTAGTGTTAAAGCATCTTTATTTTCTGCATGGCATTTGGGCAAACTGATTCTTCATCAGATGGCAGCATCTTGAGTCAGCTTGACACAAGAAAAATTCATTCTTCCGTGAGCTGCTTTTCGATGGAGGTCCAGTGGCAGAGTTGGTCATTTCCCATCTGTTAACAGACATTTTTTATTGGGTTCAGCTCAGACTGTCTCAGCAGGACAATTATAGGAGAATGTTTTGAATCTAAATTCATTGTCTGTGGCTAAATGCTTTCTTTAAGATTATCTTTTACTCTTTGTCCTTCTTTTTCATGTAAGAAGGCACAACTATGACTGTTTCTTCTGGGAGGATTTAATTTCCTGGTTACTCCTGAGTCAATCTGTGCACAACCAATAGATAGTAGATCTCCCTGGCTTTACCACTTAGGGACTTACAAAGACAGCTTAGTGAAATAAAATCTTTTGCACATTTTTTTTTTTTACATGTCCACATAAAGTGTGTCTATAAGCAGGTGCTGACAGCATGTATATAAAATAGTTCGGTGGGGTTTATCGACTTCCAGCTGTGGATAGATGGCTTCCAGTTGATTCAGAGTGTGAATTGAATCCCACTGGAAAAAGGCCAGATATTTCTAGAATCTGTGTATATATGCAGCTTGATTACTGGGAGCAGTGACAGGACACAAGGGGTCATGGGCACAAACTGGAACCTGGAAGGTTCCGTCTGAATGTGATGAGGAAAAACTCCTTTGCTGTGAGGGGACTGGAGCCCTGGAGCAAGCTGCCCAGAGAGGTTGTGGAGTCATCATCTCTGGAGAGATTCTAATCCCCTCTGGACGTAGATCCTGAGCAACCTGCTCTGAGTGACCCTGGTTTAGACAGGCAGTTGGACTAGATGATCCCCAGAGGTCCCTTCCATCTCCTACCATGCTGGGCTTCTTTGATGGTGAAATAAGTAGCCTCTGGTGGCACCTCTTAGAGCACAAGCAAGCAAGATAATTTGGCCCATTAGGAGAATGATGTAAATATATTCTAAGTAATAGTAAACAACCCCTCATGTCTGTGGAGTCCAAGTGGATGGATGTGTAGGGATTGTGTTTAACATGCATATGTGCTGGAAAGTGCTAGAGCTGAGGACAGCAAAACCCCATGTCATCTCCTTTTAAATAAGATTTTTTTTTTCTTTACTTTTTTTTTCATGCTACCTTATGTAAAAAAAAAATGTTGATGGACTAGTACTTTAGAAGAAATAGCAAGACTTTCTTTAACTGGGAGGTTTCTGAGTGGCAGTGTATCCACCTGTCGTATTTGTAGGCATTTTGTGCAAAGTCAGAGTCACAAAAGGGAGGCCTGCACATACAAATAACCACACAGTGCTATTGTAAAATGAAGTCAGAAATGGAAAATGCATCAGAAAAGTACTTTGGAAAATCTTTGCATTGGAAATGAAAGTTTCTCCCTTCTTTTCAGAATTCCAAAGAAAAAAGCCCCACTGGAGGACTACAGTGAGAGAAAGGGAAGATTTGTGGAGGCACAAATTTCCCATTTGTAATTCAGTTGTGTACCAACATGCAATAATCTATGATTTTCTAGCAGCAATTATTTCAGTACTCCTAAATGCAAGATAAAAATCTTATTGCATGCCCATGTACCAGCAGATGTTAAATCTATTACATCAGTTCTTAGCAGTTTAGTTCTTCTGTCCTTACTAATGTGGATTCTCTTGTTACAGAGTTACTGGTAGTAATGGATTCTGGATCTGTCTGTTGGGGGTGTTTATTGATTGCTGAGGCAAGCCTTATGTCACTGGACGGCTGGGAGTGAAAAATTGATTCCTTCAGCTACCCTCATCTGTAGACATCAGTTGTTAGAGAGGCTTGGAGAGAAAGGAGAAAGAATTTTAATGAACTTCAAAAAATGCATGTGTGCAGCCAGAGGTTTTGTGTGATTAATAATTTCAGGTGTCTCTCTCAGAATGTGAGCTTCAAACCAGCTTTTGATAAATTCTGAGCGCACTGCTTTAAGTACCACCACTTCCCAAACATCACAAAGCATCCACACAGGTCTATGCCATCATTAATTCAGCCCCTGTCTCTCTGAAGAGGAAGGGTTGAGAGCCCTAAGGGCTGTTTAGCCTGGAGAAGAGCAGACTTCTCGAGGGGATTATCTCAGTGCTCAGTAAGAGCTAAAGGGTGGGGGGGTAAGAGGATATGGCCATACTCTGGGAGGTTCCATCTGAACATAAGGAGAAACTTGTTTGGTGTGAGGCTGGAGCCCTGGAGCAGGCTGCTGAGAGAGGTGGTGGAATCTCCTTCCCTGGAGAGATTCTAGACCCAGCTGGTCATTGTGATCCCGAGCAGCCTGCTCTAAGTGACCCTGCTTTAGCAGGGATCTCCAGATGTCCCTTCCATCCCCACTGTGCTGGCATTCTGTGATATGTGACCATATAGTGTGTACTAGCTGGTGTGTCTGCATGCATGTTAGTTATACATTAGCCATTCTTTTTGAGACATCTACTGTCTTGCTAATGAGTAGATTAAAAAATGAGAGGTGTAAGAAAACAAATACAGATCTTGTTTGGAAACTGGCAAGGGTATTCATTATTTAGCCACCTTTTCCTTTGTGTTGGTCTTACAGCTATTTAAAACATTTCTTTTAATGAGCTGGGAACTAATTCTTCAGGCCAGAAAGTTCATTCTGCTAGAAAGAGTTTACAGATGTTTTAAAGATTACTTGTCATAAATATATTTTTTTGAAAGCTGGGAGGGTTTCTTCTCATCAATCTACATGTGAAAATTCAGCTGTTAGGATTGTGTGGCTGCCAAAGAAAGGAAATTGGTGTAACGTATGCTTGGATCCATTTATGTTTGTGGAGAGATGAAACCCAGCAATTCTCTGTTCAGACAGCATAAATGTACTGATTCCAAATGCAGTATCAAGATACTGTGGAAAATGTCCTCTAAGCTTTCCATGCTGCTGTGAAGAGGTTATTAAGGTACCTGGTGTGTTTCATTGCAGCGGAGCTTTCAGTGTGTCCTTGCTTCTATCAGGCTTCCTAATCAACTTGTGCCATGTTCATTGTAAGAGTAATAGGCATGTGAGAGCCTGGAGACAGTAATAAAAGCACATATAAGGTGTGAGAAGCATCAGAGTGGATGGAAGAGCAGGGATGAGTCATCACCTTCTGCAGAACCAGCAGCAGTCTTTTCTGTTGATCAGTTGATGCTGTCTTCAACGCCTTTCACTGGTGTCCCTTTCAACTCCCTTTCAGTGCAATGAGCTTTGTCATTCAGCCCACGCTTTGCTCTCTGGTTTTACTTTGAGCTTTTTTTTTTTTTTCTCTGCAGATCTTCTTACAGTGTCACCTGTACTGGCTTCCCCTCCCTCCCATCCCCCTAATTAAAACTGTCAAACGTAGCTGTGGCCATAAGCAATGAATCACATGCAAAAGGACTTCTCTAAAGACAAGGAGACTTTATTGTGACTGGACTTTGCAACCTTTTACACTGTTATGAAAGACTTACTATGTAAATTTTTATAGACCAGAGGAAATGTTCTTACTGGTAATTTTCATGTCAAGGATATTTGAGGCATTGGAACAGGCTGCCCAGGGAGTTGGTGGAATCACCATCCCTGGAGGTGTTAAAGTGTTGGCATGGCACTTAAGGACATGGCTTAATGGCTGTGGTGGTGTTGGGTTGATGGTTGGAGTTGAAGATCTTAGAAGTCTCTTCCAACTGAAACAATTCTATGATTTCTTAATATTTCCAAGCACACTAGAGATATTTGTGTTTATGAAAGAAGATGAAATAATCATACCCTTAGGTTCTAAACTTAACATATCAGTTACAAAATCAGAGAATCATGGAATGATTGGAAGGGACCCTTGGAGGTCCAACCCCCATGCAGTGAGCAGGGACGTCTCCAACTCTATCAGGTTGCTTAGGGCTCCATCAAGTTTGACCTTGAATGTCTTTTGTGATGGAGCCTCTACCACATCTCTGGGCAACCTGTTCCAATGTTTCATTACCTTCATTGTACAGAACTTCCTCCTAATGTCCACCTTAAATCTACCCTGCTCCAATTTCAAACCATTGCCTCTCATCCTATCACTACAAGCCCTTCTAAACAGACCCTCCCCAGCCTTCTTGCAGGCCCCCTTTAGATACTGGAAGGCTGCTCTAAGGTCTCTCCAGAGCCTTCTCTTTTCCAGGCTGAACTAGCCCAACTCTCCCAGCCTGCCTTCGTAGCAAAGGTGTTCCAGCACTGTTGATCATCTTTGTAGCCCCCCTTCGGACCTGCTTCAGCAGGTTCATGTCCTTCCTGTGTTGAGGGCTCCATAGCTGGATGCAGTACTCCAGGTGAGGTGTCACCAGAGCAGAGTCTTGTACTGGTGTTGAAAGGTAAAAGCTATCTCCAGTGCTCATTTTGTATTCCGGTTTTAGAGGCAGTTGGTATCTCAAGCGTGCTTGTGTGCTGCAAGAAATGAATAGTGGTGGCATTTTGTTCTGGCTTGAAGAAAACAACCAGCCTTGTCCCACACAATGTGAACAATATAAACCTGGAGGGACAGTTAAGAATAGGATCTCTGGCTACATGGGATGGGGGAGGAATAAATCTCTTGCTGTCTACTATCATGTAAGGTAAAGTACAAATGGCTGTGTGCTCCTTGGGACAGGGTTTTTCATTGAAGAAGGCTGGAAGCCATATGTAGGCAGATGAGGAAGTCAGCACATTTTTAGTAACTAGGTGGGGGGAGGGAAAGACATCTGGTGGTTTGCCTTCAGCTGTGCAATCTCTAGAACCAGCCTGGCTTTGAAGCCATAATAAACATTTCAGCAGGGGAAAACATGTAGCAAGCAATGACCTGTTTGCTGTGGTAATTCCCTCTGCTCTATTCCCACAGAGATAAGAAAAGTCCGAGGGAAGGAATGGAAAATGTGGACATTCCTTTTCTCCAGATTACTTTTTATACACTAGAATGGAAGTGCCAGTCCTAAGCATTCATAAAATCTACTGGTTTATTGTAACACGTGAGTCATGGCAATCAGAGTCATAAAACTGTTGAGGCTGGAAGAAACCTTTGAGATCAAGTCCAAGCACTCACCTAGAGCTCACAGTCCCACCACTACTGATGAGCTACCACTAAACCATGTCCCTTAGCATCACAATGAGAGTACACAAAGCCAAGTAGTTTTAAATTTTATTTTGATTTGAAAACCAGAATTTTGCCCCCCAAGTGGATGATGGGACTAGATGATTCCCAGAGGTGTCTTCCAGTTCTCCCCATGCTGGGATTCTGTGT
>VWYK01042560.1:0-15231 GCA_013399775.1 Semnornis frantzii | reverse complement strand
TCAAACCAGCACAGATTCTATGAGTCTTCATCAGGTTCCTTCGGTCCCCGACCACAGACTTCAAATTTCATGAATACCAAAAATGCACAGAAAGCTACAAATTACCAAGGGGAAAGTCAGTGTTTGTGCTAATGCCATCTATAGATGTGGAGCACCCATAGCTGCCTCACTTGAAACAGCCCAGGCATGCTGAGAAGGCTCCTGGTGATCCTTGGAACTGATGGAGCTGAGGCACCAACACGCAGCTGGATGCTCTCGAAAAGCTGGACTCAGAACAAAAATGGCTGGAGAAGTACCTACTGCTTTTTCATACACTGCTGTAGTGCTGTGTGAAACCAAAGACACCCACAGCAAACACATGGAAAATCAGCAGGCTCCAAACATCCATCCCTGCTGATAGCCAGAGGAGTAGACTCACCCATTTGTTCACCATGGAAGCTGAGAGCTGGGAGTTACCATCTGTCCTTTCCTCAACTGAGTTTTAACCAAGGTTTCTGTCTGAAAGCACAAGCAAATCCTAAAAGGCTGTAATTATTAGGACTGCAAGATAGACAGTTAGATAGATTCAGAAAACAACTGTTCTCTTTGGGTCCCTTCCAACCCCTAACATGCTGTGATCATAGAATCATAGAATGGGAAGGTTGGAAGGGACCTCAAAGCTCATCCAGTTCCAACCCCCTGCCATAGGCAGGGACACCTCCCACTAGCACAGCTCACTCAAGGCCTCCTCCAACCTGGCCTTGAACACCTCCAGGGAGGGCGCAGCCACAACCTCCCTGGGCAACCTGTGCCAGTGTCTCACCACCCTCACTGCAAACAACTTCCTAACACCCAGTTTAAATCTTCCCTCCTCCCTAAATCAGTTTACCTTTCATGTTCTGCTGCTAGAATATCTGACCTGCTCCCTTCTCAATTAAGAACCTGTTCTTTCATGTCAACTCAAATTCCCATACCATGGATCTGAATTTGGTTTCATCTCCTGCTCATTTCTCTTCCCACTTTGTGATGGAAGTGGTGCAGAGGGATCAGAACTGCTCCATGCATGCTAAAATGAAACTCACACGTAGTGACTTTTCCTTTTCTCTTCAGAAACACAATCAGGTGTTTGATTTTTATATTGCCACTGCTTAAAAACCCACAGCTAACCCTACCCAGTCTTGGACAGACTTCAGATTTCTCTCTTTCCTTAGCTTCATTCCTACCAAGCATCTGCTATGAGTAAGAAAACACAACTTGAGCCCTGAAATGGTAGAGACTGAGGGAAATCTCTTGCAATTACTTCTAAACAACCTGGGTTTCAGAGCACTGCTGCTATTTTATCTCCTTGTAGATGTGGTCACAAACTGCTGTTCTCTGCCTTCTGGTGCTCTAAGGGCCCAGAGGATGACTGCAGAACTTGAGGGATGCAGGTGCTAGAAATGACAAAGATGTTTGTCCAACCCAGGCACACTCCATCTTCTGCCTACCTTTGGTTTTTGGAGGTGTGGAGGGGGTTTGGGTGTAATTTCTCACTTTTGTGTTGTTATTAATACCACTGGGGGGGGGGAAGGTGGAGAGAAGAAAAAAATATTCACCTCAGGCACACTGCCCTAGGATGCTGAAAACAAGAAAAGGCTGCAGAAAACATCTATAGGCAATGGACCCTGCTGTGTGCTAGAGGCATAATGCATCTCCATCCAGCTACACAGAGCAATAGAGAAGTGGAGAACTGCAGAGATTGCTTTGAAAACAAAAACAATTTAAAAAGAAGTGTTTGCCTACTGCCATCATCAGGTTTGCTTGTCAGATCAGATGTCTTTTTTTTTGCTGTTTGTTTGGTTGGTTTGCTTGTTTGTGTGTGTGCTCCATTCAAATGCAAAGAAAATGCTGGGGTTGCTAGTTCTGGTATTTATACCCTTCAGACACACAGCTGGAGTGAGATTTCTGCTGTGCTGGGGCAACAGCATCCACAAAATAGTCTCAACCTGATGGTAGTCATACTGGAAGAGTTACTTAAACAGCTAATGCAAAAGATTTCTTGACTCCATACTCTGCAGTAAAATTTTATGCTTCTACAATTTTTAAGTACTTCTTTTTCACTAAAATGAAATGAATGGTCCCTTTCAGGGTAAAGATTATGATCATAAGATCATAGAATGGTCCAAGGTGGAAGGGACCTCCAAAGGTCATCTAGTCCAACCCCCCCTTCCCCTGCAGTGAGCAGGGAAGGATTGAAGGAAGGAGGTTAATAGAGGGAGTTGGAGTCATGATAAAGCTTCTCATTAATGCTTCAGAAAGACTGGGACAGGTTTTTTTAGCAGGACCTGTTGTGACAGGCTGGTGGGAGAGAGGAGATTTAGGCTAGAGAGAAGGAAGACATTTTTTTATGAGGTTGGTGAGACACTGGCCCAGGTTGCCCAGGGAGGTGGTAGGTGCCACATCCCTGGAAACATTCCAGCTCAGGTTGCTTGGGGCTCTGAGCAACATGATCTAGGTGAAGATGTCCCTGCTGACTGCAGGTGTTTGGGTTGGAAGACCTTTAGAGATCCCTTCCAACCCAAAACCTTCTATGACTCTCTCCACTTCAGCAAGAAAAGCAGAAGCTTCACAGAAGCTCCACAGAAGGCAAATCTTTTTGTAGCCACCAGCAGACATTTGTCTTGCTTTAGCTTCCCATCTGACAGCAGCACAGACCCAGCCTCATGCTGTAGCTTTGTAATGAAACAGAATTGATTCCACTTTTTAAGAAGCAGGAGCTGTGCTTGTTTACCCTTGTGATATTTGCCAATCTCCAGAAAAAAAGAACCAAAAAACAGCTGTTACTGCAGTTCCCAAAGACTTTAAAGTCTTCAAAATCACAGGGCTAGGCAGAAAATTCCCCAAAGAGGGGGAAAAAAAACCCCAAACCCCAACAACCCAGGCTCCAAATCTAACATACAACTCGATCACACCCAAAAACTTCCATTGCAAACTCAAAAGGCCTGCTTGTGGTTGTGGCAATTCATATGCACAAGGTGTTAAGTTTCCACCAGGTACACCTCCTCCTCCCCCTTTCATTTACTTTTTGCACACAGAACAGTGATGACTCCTAGCACAAAAAGCTTGCTCAGACAGAAGACTCTAAGGATGCAGGCGAATAGAGAGACGAATGAGAGGAGAACACAAGGACACACCACACCATTTTCTGTCCTTCTGACAGGTATCCTGATAGGATGAGAGAAAACAGCCTCGAGCTGTGCCAGAGGAGGTTTAGATTGGATATGAGGAAAGATTTCTTCCCCAACAGGGTTGTCAAGCCCTGGAAAAGGCTGCCCAGGAGGCGGAGTCATCATCCCTGGAGCTGTTTAAGGGACTTGTAGATGTGGCGCTGAGGGACATGGGTTAGTGTTGGACTTGGCTGTGCCATGTTCACAGCTGGACTTGATCCCAAAGGTCTTTTCCAGCCTAAAGGGGTCCATGACTCTATTGAAGACCCTCTTTTCCATCAAACAAGCCTGCACCTGTAAAGCTGGAAGGAAATAAAATCCTCTGAGTTTTGCTGTGCAACTAAGGTACTGCTTCGGCCATCTGACCTGCTAAGGACAGATCATTGTCTGGGGTTTTACCTCCACAAAAAGAATTTAGTTGCTTTATCTCTCATCTCATCAGCTGTGTCTCAGTATCTTTGCTTATCAGCTACCTGCCCTGCCCTACTTGCTGCTTCTCCCCAAGTCACCTGCCAAAGCAACTCCTTGTGTGGCCATGGCCACAGTTAGAGAGTAGCAAAAGCACCTGGGTAGGAAGGGGGAGGGAAAGGGGAATGTGTACTGCTGCTTCACTTTCTCCTCCCTGCAGAACACAGTAACTAATTTGCCTTTCAAGACAATGCTACTGCCTACAGATATCCAAGGCAGCCTTCAGCAATGCCCAAGCAAGTTCTTCCAGGAGAAGGAGTCTTTGTCTCCATTGCTCCAGCTAGATACAGACTAGCTCCAGAGCCTCCTAAAGTGTTTTGATTGGCATCCATTTCCTCTTCAAGCCTTCCATACTAAATCACACAATCATAGAATGGTAAGGTTGGAAGGGACCTCAAGGATCATCCAGTTCCAACCCCCTGCCATAGGCAGGGACACCTCCCACTAGCACAGGTCACTCAAGGCCTCTTCCAACCTGGTCTTGAACACCTCCAGGGAGGGAGCAGACACAACCACCCTGGGCAACCTGTGCCAGTGTCTCACCACCCTCACTGCAAACAACTTCCTCCTAACATCCACTTTCAATCTCCCCTCTGCCACTTCAAACCCCCTGTGCTTTGTCCTGGCATTGCAAGACGTTGTCAGTAGTCCCTCCCCAGACTAATCCAGCATAAATGGTATGATCCCCCAGCATAAATGATATGCTCTGAATTGTATCATCAATATCTATTAACATACAGATATTTAAAGCCACTCATCATCACACTTTTACTTAAAGTCCCTTTCCTTCCTTCTCCCTTTCAAGCACATGTGCCCTTGGTGCTCTTTCTCTCAGCACAGCACAGGGAAAGTTTGGTGGTTTTATATGCACTAACATCAGCTGCAAACAAGAGGTGTGACAGGCAATTGGGTATGCAAGTCAACTCATTCACAAAGTAACTGCAAACTCTTCATTTGCAGGAGCATGGTGCTTTGCCACACTGGAAAGCACTTCCCAAACAAGAGGCAGCTAGGGGAGCATCAGTGATTTTCTAGCAGCTTGAAAACAACTGGAGCAGGTGGATGAAAAGACACCTTTGATTCTCTGAGAAGTCATGTCAGGATAGACCTCTCCTTGTTGCCATTCTCAGTCTCCAAACACAAGGCAGATATCTGCACCACCAGCAACGTTGTGATGTTAATAATAACTAGGTTACAGGACCACTGTGAGTATTGATGACTTGCGAGGAGTTCTTACGTGCTAGACAGCCTTGCTGTGCTAGGTGGGGAAGCAGAGCTACAGAGGCTGTGCCCTGTTACCCCAGAGCACACAGCTTTGCAGGGTGGTCACTTTGGAACAGGAGCTGTCTGTGTTTCTCTTGCACTCCTGCTCAAGTCCCCTGATGTGACTGAGCATCCCCCTTCTCCCACATCCTCTGTGCTGTCCTGCTTCCAGCACCACACACAGGCATGCAGCACAGTTACAGGGCACAGAGACTTCTACAAGAGGAGCCACTCTTGTGTACCTGTGAACTCAGCAGTGATACAAACAGCAGTGTCCAAAACCTAGCTTGAGTTCTCTGCTCCTCCTTCCATTTATCCCTTCTAAGTGATATAGAATCATATCATAGAATGGGAAGGTTGGAAGGGAGCTCAAGGATCATCCAGTTCCAACCCCCTGCCATAGGCAGGACACCTCCCACTAGCCCATGCTGCTCAAGACCTCATCCAACCTGGCCCTGAACACCTCCAGGGAGGGAGCAGCCACAACCTCCCTGGGCAACCTGTGCCAGTGTCTCACCACCCTCACTGTAAAGATATAAACAGCAGTGTCCAAAACCCAGCTTGAGTTCTCTGTTCCTCCTTCCATTTATCCTTTCTAACAGAGGAAAGTCAGAGTAGTAAAATCCTGATCCACTACAAACACTCTGCAACTGCCCTACATTCACACTAAAAGAAAGACTTCAGCACAGTTATTTCCCTGGTAAACTTTACATTACTCAACTTTGATGAAGAGATGAGTATCATTTCTCTTCTGGAAATTTCCAACCCCAGATAAACATTCCTCTTTCACAATCAAAGGTTTCCATACAAACTTACTACTAAGTTTTCACAGTGTGTTTGAAAGGTAAATGGTTGCAGCCTACCAAGTAAAGCATTTTGCTTAAATTCACACTTTTCCTTCAGTAAATAGCAGAATGTTGTTTGCCTTCTCAATGTTCCAGGGTCTGCACCAAGGCCAGTAGAGATTCAGAGAATCATAGAATGGTTTGGGTTTGAAGGGACCTTAAAGAATATCCGGTTCCAACCCCCATGCCACAGGCAGGGACATCTTCCACTAGCCCAGGTGCTCAAGGCCTCATCCAACCTGCCCTTAAACACCTCCAGGAAGGAGGCTTCCAAGACATTCTTGAGCAACCTGTTCCAGTGTCTCACCATCCTCACTGTAAAGAATTTCTTCCTAATACCCATTCTACATCTGCCCTCCTCGAGCTTCGAAGCAGCAGAGCTGCACCACATGTGCAAACTGCTCGGGGCTTCTGCTTCACATTAAACAAGACAGAACCCCCACTCACTTGTTCAGGAGCAGCCTTATTGGCTGAGGGCTGCCAACAGCAGAGAGATGCCCATCAGGAAGGGGCAGTGAAGGAACTGGTGCAGGGGATGGCTGTGCTAAGCAGAGCTCTGCTCTCCCAGCAGCCGCTGTTGTCACTCGACTGCACAGAGCGCAGCACGACAGTGCCCTTAATTGCAATTGCTAACTGTAAGTGGAAATAATACATCATTAGTGCACATCCTGCACTTCCCCAGGCATTTCAGATTTGTTTAAGCATCATCCATGACTACTTTAGCAAGCATCAAAACCCTGCTGAAGCAGAAAAGTAAAAATATCTGGAGCTTAAAGCAGTCTTTCTCGATCTCCCTCCACAGGTTAAGTTACATCAAAAGCCCTTAAAGATCTGAGTAGTTGGGTTAATTGCATCTACTTCTCATGTCCTCTTACTTGAGGAATCCATACTGAGGCTATGAGTGTAGCAAGTTACAACAACAGAGGGTGCCTAGAAGACCAAACTGATGCCAAAAGCAAGCAACAAACGATAAGGTTTAATTTCTCAAGGGTCCTAAAAAAACACCTTGACAACCAAACAGCACCAAGATGAAACTCAACTGAAATTATGAAAACCAGATGGAAGTGGAGCTCAGACCCATCTCTCCTTTCATCCCAGCAGTTCAAGTTTTCAGACTCTATAATAAATGATATAATCTTCCACTTTATGACACAACAATTAACCAGGCAGCCTAAAAGGAGAGGCTGGGCGATAGCTGAAGCTGAGAGCATACAGCTACTGACTCCAACCCAGCCAAAGGCTCACAGCAGCATCTGACCCTTCCACTAGCTGACAGGAATTAAAAAGCAGAGTAGATTGCTTGGGAGATTCTTGGATTTGCCCCTAGCAAGTTTTCCATGCAGTGGCTCTCAATCTCACATTTGGAAGCGTTCTAGAAGAGGACAGTCTGCTTCTTCAACACCTCTTACTGCTGGGTGGTTACCCTGCTGATAAAGGACATCGACTTCTCCCTACAAGCCATGTGCAACCCTTGCACCATCTTTACACACACAATGGGCACATTCTGCACCCCAGCACATTGCCATTGCTTTCTCAGGGCTTCTACTACAACACACGAGGCAGCTTTCTGAGCCCTGCTTGTGAGGCAAGGGTCCCCACCTAGGGTAAACAGAAAGAGCAGTTTGAAACATTCAAAATTCCACCTCAGAAAGAGAGAGCTGCCAGTGGCCAACATTTCTAAGGGCAAAATTACAGCATGTGGGAATTATAGATCTGCAGGCAAACCAGCAATTTGTGAGGAATTCAAGTCACCAGAAGCGACAAATCAGGACCACAATGCTAACAAAATTAGACACAGTCTCCTTCTAACCTCTTCCCTATTTTTAAGGGTGCTCCTTTTTTTTTTTTTTAAGATACATTTTAAAGGTTTTTGTATTTGTTTTGTTGTTCAAGTTTCCATGAAATCGGGTTGAGAGCAACTGTTTAGGAATGATCCTCCCCCACAATTGAGTCTCATTACCTTAGGATGTGTGAAATGATGCCCGTGCCTCTGCAAGGAAGTTTCTCTCAACTGTTTAACCTGATCTGAGTCACTCGGCAAGGGAAAAACCTCAGCAGCAACAGGAACGTTTTCATAACCTTTGCAAATAGGCTGCTTGACAGGAGGCTGTCAGGTGTAGGGTTTGGGTTTGTTGGGTTTGTTTTTTAATGTTCCCTTGCATTCTCCAATCTTCTCTCCGGCTGAGGACACAGGCAGCTCTTTCCCAATGTGACTCTTGCTCATCTACATGTCAATAGGCTGAACCATGGAAAAACAAAACAAGAACCAAGCCAATTTCCCCCCCTCAGCCCTCCCTCCCCTTAATAAAATCACCCAACAGCATCTTTAGAGGCATGCACTGTTCATCTTGATAATTACTCTAGCAGCCCATCTAAGCATGGCCTCTCAGACCCTTTCTCCAAAGGAGAAACCAAAACCAGGAGGAGGAGGAGGAAACTGCTGGACACAATGTTCGGAAATGTGAGGTGAACATTCCTCACCCAAGCAAGATGAATGTTCCCACACGAGCACAAAGAAAGGCTTCATAGTTCATATATTTTCCATTGTTTGAGCCTGCTTGTACATAAGTAACTACATTTAGCAATCATCAATGGGAGACATAGAACAGCCAAAAGTGATTGATGTTTTTAGGATTGCAGCAGCAGAAGCAAGAAGGCTGCATGCACCCTGCTTCAGCTCCACCAATGCTCTCTAGTTCTGACTCTTTCATGGGTACAGTTACCTCTCCAACACCCACCAGTCAGATAGGCAACATCCACTGCCCACATGGAAACTACCCATAATGAGGGGGCTGCAGCAACAAACCCCAAAAGGAATCAAATGCCATGGTTAGGTGCTTTAGCAGCTCTCTCTTTCTGAGGTGGAATTTTGAATGTTTCAAACTGCTCTTTCTGTTTACCCTAGGTGGGGACCTTGCCTCACAAGCAGGGCTCAGAAAGCTGCCTCGTGTGTTGTAGTAGAAGCCCTGAGAAAGCAATGGCAATGTGCTGGGGTGCAGAATGTGCCCATTGTGTGTGTAAAGATGGTGCAAGGGTTGCACATGGCTTGTAGAGAGAAGTTGATGTCCTTTATCAGCAGGGTAACCACCCAGCAGTAAGAGGTGTTGAAGAACCAGGCTGTCCTCTTCTAGAACGCTTCCAAATGTGAGATTGAGAGCCACTGCATGGAAAACTTGCTAGGGACAAATCCAAGAATCTCCCTGCTTAGCCCCCTAAGCAGTGCTTTCAGAAAGCTCCACTGCACAGAGCTGTCTTGCTGATTTTCAGTGCCAGAAAGGCACTGGAATGAGCTGCCCAGGGAGGTGGTGGAGTTGCCAACTGGGGATGTGTTTAAGGGTCGTTTGGATGTGGTGCTTGGGGACATGGTTTAAGGTGAATCTTGTAGAGTAAGGTTATGGGTTGGGCTTGGTGGTCCTGAGGGGCTTTGCCAACCTGGATGTATCTATGATTCTATGAAAGAGACTGGATACAAAGTCTGTATGGAACCAAAGACTTCTGGATTGAAGCAAGTGAATGCTTTGAGTTGTGAAATATTTAAACGAGACAGCTTCATGACATAAGGAGAGATCCCATTGGCAGTGATGGAGGCAGTGGGTTCAATTTTCCACATTGCAAAAGTGTTGGTTTGACTCCAAGGTGTTCATCAGACAGTGAAAAGCACGGTGGAAAGACTTGGGCAGAGCAGGCAGGCCTGGCAAGTGTGACAGCCTGATGGCCATTTCACACTCGTGTGCTGCAGCCCTTCGCTCCTGCTCCGCACAGGGCAGCTGCTGAGGCAGGTGTGTCTGGCACATCAGGTCCTGCATGGGCAAAAGGCAGCAGCCCTCTGCCCCAGGGAAGGCACGATGCCCAGAAAATCTAAATAGAAACAGCAAGAGAGGCTTTGCCAACCTACAATGGGTTTCAAAGAGAAGCCTGCAGCGTTCCACAAGTGACTGCTGCTGTCTGGCATGACTCAGCATCCCTGCACAGTTACTGCTCGATGCCGGTTGGGGGTGATTTGGGTTGCTGCTTTTCCTTTATGTATTTAACAGAATCTCCTAACACTGCCCTTTCTAGCTTTCATTACATGCTCTGAAAGCACTCTTCAACTGGGCCCCATAAAAATATAAAGCAGGGTGCTCGTGGACAAAGACAAGCTTCAGAGGACTGGCAAGGAATCCAGCGTGCTTAGCACTACAAAGCAAGATAGAAGGAACAGGGAACACTTATCAGCAGAGGCTGCTGGCACACGAGGTCATCTCAGCAGCCAGCAATGGCAGGTGCAAATGATGAAATCTGTGTGCAGATTCTAGAGGGACAGCTTTGGAACAGAGGAGCTCTTCTCCACTGGGGCTGGTGCCGCTGCTTCATTTGGTTACGCACAAGTGAGAGCCTTGAGCGAGGGACAGAAGGAGAGAGAAAGGGAGAATGAGGACCCTCTAAGCACCCATGCTGGACTTAAAGGGCACATGCAGCTGCAGGCTCAGCAGCCAGGGTACTGAGCAGTGGTCCATGGCCAAATTACAGGGGATCAAAGAGCTGACATGGCATGATCCTCCAGCAGACAAAAAATGCCTTGCTTTCCCCTCAGCTAACCACACGCTGCATAGCAATTTGGACTGGAAAGATGTTATCCCAGATTTAAAGGGAAACAAATCTGTTGGAAGAAATACATCACCGAGCAGGAGAGGCCAGACTCAGCACATGAGCACCTCACCACACACAGACTGATGCTCCAACCATAACACAGGCAGGTGCTGCATGCCTGCAGCCTACCACCAGCCAAGGCTTTTAGCACCTAGCTTGTTAGGAGCTGCCAAAAGACTCTCCTCTAACCATACCTTGTAAATTAAAGTACTCAAAAGTGCTCACTTCCCTCTAGCCCTGAAAGCTAACAGAAGCTCCTGGGACTATTTCTTTAAAGGACTCTATAGAGACTCTTTAAAGGTCTCTATTGCATCTGAAGTTAAAAAAGGAAAACAAAAATCCAAAACAAAAATCACACCAGAGGCCAAGATCAGCTTCTCCAGATTAAGCCCAAGAATATCACTAAAGAAAACTATCCTTGTTGAGATATTTAGGTGTTGGCTTTTTTAAAACCTGCCTTAAAATTGTCATGGCACTACCTGCCAGAGTCTAAATTACACTTCCAAAATTATATGTATTAATAGCTAAAGTCTGCAATTATAAAGGAGCAGATGTGTTAACATCATAATTATAGCTACCTGGGTTTTAAAGGAGAAACTTCCTGTGTGACTGTAGGTCTCCTATCTTTAGGACCCAATACTAGCAGAGGCAATTGGAGTCCACATGTTGGAGTGGAAGCTGCAAACAGTGATCTATATTATGTCAGTGGAACTAGGAGAGAAAGAAAAGCAAACCAACCTCCTGCAGAACAAAAGAAACCCTGAAAACAGTGGCAAAAGAGTGCTGCTAACATTTCCTTCTTACCAGTTTCCTTCATTAAAGGCAAAAGTCTGCAAGCAAAATGTCTCATGTATTTGTTTTAGTACACCAAGAAAGCTGAAGTGCTGGAAAGCATTGGCTTTGCCAGGCATCACTATGGTTAATGACATTTACCAATATCTTAAGCAGTGACATAAACCTCCTATGCACTAATGCCTGCACCATGACTGCTCCTACCTGTTGTTTTCTGCCAGTCTCTGCACGGAGCAGAGGCTGAAAGCCTACAACTACCCACACAAATCAAACTCTCCCACTCCCTGTACTCAGCACTGCTCAGGCCACACCTTGAGTGCTGTGTCCAGTTCTGGGGCACTCAATTCAAGAGAGATGTCGAGGTGCNGAGAGAGTGATTGGCATCGGAATGGGCTGCCCAGGGAGGTGGTGGAGTCACTGTCCCTGGAGGTGTTGAAGCAAAGCCTGGATGGGGCACTTAGTGCCATGGTCTGGTTGATTGGCTAGGGCTGGGTGCTAGGTTGGGCTGGATGAGCTTGGAGGTCTCTTCCAACCTGTCTGATTCTATGATTCTATGATTCTTGTTCTGTACACACATAGCAACACCACAGGCAACCTCTCCCGCTGGCGATCTGAAGCAGTACATGCTTCAGTTGTACTCAAGCCTTGGAGCAAACAAAATCCAATGTCTTCAGGTTACCAAGTCCAGTAATTCCTAATGGTGATGAACACAGCTCCTACTCCAACAGAAAACATCAAGGGGTGGTATAATAGAGCTTGACTATTAAATCAAGATGTTAAATCCTGATTCACATTCTATTGCATGTGCTTGCAGATAGGAACCTGCAGCCAGCCGCTCACCTAACTCCTGTTTTTATTCTAACATCACCTCTGCTGCTAATTTATTCTTGTTAAGTGGCTCTCAGCAATGCAAGTGATTTAAATGGACACTTGTGAGGCAAATGTAAGCTTGCAACGCTGCAGACTTTGACATTTATACCACTATATATTTCTGAACATAATATGACTACAGAAGCATCACTAATTTTGAGTCACTTCCAGATCAGAAGTTTAACAAGAGCAAAGAAATGCAGAGTAAAAGTGATTTACCTCTCCCTTCTTCAGTTACTGTTGCAATCCCTCTTGATCCACAACCCCCAAACCTGTTAATATTGGTAGCTTTGGAATAGCAGAAAGCACCTTGAACAGCTGCCAGAAATGTGCCTTAATATCAGATGCATCCTAGCACACCTTTAAGGACAGAGGTAATTTTAACCCTACTTGGAAAAGTAGTTTAGCTTCTAAGAGCTTTTCTGAAGCTTGACAGGAGAGGCAAAGAATCTCTGGAAAGGGCACTAAGAGGCAACTCAAACATGTTTCCACTAGAACCTGGAGTCCTGTGCCAGTTCTGGAGCCCCCAGCACAGGAAGGACATGGAACTGTTGGAGTGAGTCCAGAGGAGGCGACAGAGATGGTCAGAGGGCTGCAGCAGCTCTGCTGTGAGGACAGGCTGAGAGAGTTGGGGCTCTGCAGCCTGCAGAAGAGAAGGCTTCCAGGAGACGTTAGAGTAACCTTCCAGTATCTGAAGGAGGCTCCAGGAAGGCTGGGGAGGGACTATTGACAAGGTCTGGGAATGGCAGGACAAGGGGAATGGGTTTGAAGTGTCAGAGGGGAGATTGAAAGTGGATGTTAGGAGGAAGTTGTTTGCAGTGAGGGTGGTGAGACACTGGCACAGGTTGCCCAGGGAGGTTGTGGCTGCTCCCTCCCTGGAGGTGTTGAAGGCCAGGTTGGATGAGGCCTTGAGTGACCTGTGCTAGTGAGAGGTGTCCCTGCCCATGGCAGGGGGTTGGAACTGGATGAGCTTTAAGGTCCCTTCCAACCTTCCCATTCTATGATTCTATGAAATAAGCTTTGAGTAGTGCAGCAGTTCAGCCTGCACCACATCTGTAACTTCTGAGACATCCTGGGTCAGAGAGATCCCCACCACTCCACTGCCCCAAACCCTGGCCACTTCAGGGTACGACCCCAAACCCACTCCAGCAGTGAAAGTCCTACCTAATTTCATGGGTGTTAGAGCACAAATTAAATGCTGCACTAGCTTCCAAAACTGGTCATGGACAGCTGGTCACACACCTAAGCTTACAAAAGAACTGGAAGCAATACCCATTTATGCCAAGCTGGAATTTGCCAACATGCAAGAGGTACAAATTACCACCACCCAGAAGTACATGTTTTATGAAGGAAACAGCAAGTGACCCTAAATTTTCGCACTCCCACCAAGACCCTGCTATAATGAAATAGGCAAGCAGAGAAAACTCATTCATTTTATTGCCTCTTCAGCACTTCTGCACACTTCACAGTACACCACAGAGCCAGCAAGCACACAGCAGCCAGGCAAGAACTGCAAAGTGCTGGTGTGCATCCAGCACCTGCATGCTATAAAAAGCAGATTAAATGAACAGAGAGGTAAATGAAATAAACAATGCTCATTCCCTCAACAACTAATAAATGCTGCTGGGGAGAAGCAGTGAGGAAAGGGCAGAAGATACACTCTGTGTGTTGGAGTTCTGGTGGGTGGAAGGCTAACCTTTGGCCAGAAGTAGCACCCAACCACCTCACCTTCTGACCAGTGACTCAAGGTTTTTTCACTCGAGATTGTGTAATTGCTCAGGCTGTCTGTGCACAAGGACAGAACAACAAACCCATCAGGATTCCTCTTATTTAAAGAAGAGAATAAACAGCTTGAATCTCCCTTACCTTACACATACACATTTTAGTGCCTCAAACATCACAGCTGATCACCAGAAGCTCAGGAATTGCAGCACCTTGATGTTGCAGTCAAAAAAACCCCAAACCAATGGCTGAAAACCACCACCTTAGTATTTCCCATAGCTGGTTAGAGGACATTCACGATGGAGAGATCAGTGTTTGCCCTTCTGAGCACTTAGCTACCTTCTTTGCTTCTTCAGAGTTACAAATTGGGCAACAACTGAAAAGTAAACAAAAAGTCTCCTCTCCTAACATATACTTTTTGCCCTCTTCCTTTCCTTCCCTGTCAGAGAAGGAACTAACACATCCCAGACGAAGCTGATCAGGAACTGTCAGCTTCAATCCGAGCTCTGCAGCTGTCAGTCACTGGTGGCCCTTGAGTATTTGGTTTCCTGAATGTACAAAAGCTTGTTACCCTGGAAGTTAGTCAGCATCTCTGGCTGCTAGATGGAAACAACAAGACTATTATAAATGCTTTAACATGAGTGTGGCAGCAGCAGGATTTCAGTTCTAACAGCTTAACAAACACACACACACCATGACCACTCTTTATGAGCCACGCTGCTGCATTAGAATTCAGTTTGCCTTATTGCACAGCTTGTTTCCTAACTTACACAGTCAGCATTTATTAAGTGTTGCAATTATTTATTAATTACTATTTAGCACTGACAGGATGCCTAGAACCGTACAAAATTAGCCTCCTTGTCCCAAAGTGCCTAAGCAGCCCTGGTTGGGTCCCATAATTGGCATTTCACACACCACCCTGCTCAGTCACTAAAGCCTGTGCAGCAACATAACTTGGCCAGCTCAGGTCACATCATGGACTTGAACTTGAGCTGCCTGAGACAGCCAAGCCACAGGGGATCCAGTTGGGAGAAAGTTTACCTGCACAAGCCTGGTGGGGAATATACTCAACACTAAAGGCCAAGTTAAAGTGAGAATCCAGTGCCTTGAACATTCCTTGCACACTAGGAAGATGTTCCTTACTATAAGGGTGGTGGAACAGGTTGCCCAGGGAAGTGGTGGAGTCTCTCTCCTCAGAGATATTCAAGGTAAGGCTTGATGGGGCTCCAAGCTGGGGATTCACAGATTGTGTGGTGTTGGAAGAGAGCCTCAAAGGTCATCTGGCCCAATCGACCTGCAGTAAGCAGGGACACCTCCAACTAGATCCCAGGGCCACAGGGATGTCCCTGCTTACTGTAGAGGCATGGACTAGTTGGCCTTTAGTGATCCTTTGCAAGCCAATGCATTCTATGATTCCATCTTAGGAAAAAAATGAATTTTATATATATACATATATA
>VWYK01042555.1:0-10316 GCA_013399775.1 Semnornis frantzii | reverse complement strand
AATACTCCAACAATGTTAGGACAGACGTTCCTCAGATATATTTCTCTCTAGGATACACTTCTGTGGTTTAAAAATTAATAAATATATATAACAAAGAAAATTTATTAGTTATTAATGAGACATTGGACAGCTAAGCTGTGGCGAAAGTAAGATCTTAAGTTTGCTGCCTGTGGCATGAATTGCATATTGAGTTTTCCTAGTGTCGTCTTCTCCCACGTGGCTATTGGAAAGATTTTAGTTTCCACAGATGAAAATAATCTGGTACTTCAGAACTTTGAATTACATTGAGTCACAAGTTTACTAAATCATGCCTAAATGCATTGATGTGTCAGATACAGCCCCATAAAATACCATCAAGGTTATATTTCTTCAAGAAATCTTCAACATGAAGCATCACTTAGCAGGTATAAAAATAGAAAGATGTGTCACAATTTGAACTTCTCTGCCACCTGTTCCAAAGAACGGTGAAGGTCCCAAAAGTCCACTGAACATAGATAACCTACCTCAGGATAGAGAATTCTTGTTTCCTGGCTGTGGGAACAGTTGTATCTCTTGCTTCCAGTTTAGAGATGAGATTAGCTGATTTAATCATGGCATGTTCCTCTGAGCAAAGATAATCAGCATTAGAGGAGAGACCAAGCTACTATGCAAGTCTAATATCACCATACATGCAGTCACACACATGCACAAGCACATAACACACATGCACAAGCACACACACACACAAGCACACACACACGCACATGCATTTATGCAAGTGACTCTATATTAATCTGGCAAAGTAAAACAATGTGCAGGAGAAGGTCATTAAACACTACTTAAAGGATCTTTTCTTTCTTCCCCTTTTTATTGTCTCTAGCAGTTACTTGGCTGCCTTTAGAAGCAATTAATCTCCAGTCTGATAACATTTCACACAGCAGACTGGAGACCTCTATTCAAACAGAGTGAAGACAGCTATAAAGTTTCCCTCCTGAGCCCTCCATCTGACCTAGGAAGGCTCCATCATGTTCTCTGCTTGAGAATGCATTTTGGTCTCATCAGACATTTTCACAGTCCCCATATCTCATGGGACTGGACACTGGCCTGCAGTCCCTCTCTTTTTCTCTGTTTCCCTACTTGTTACCTTTGAAATACCTTTGGGTTATTCTCATGTATTCACCCCTTAAAAAGTTAGTACTGTCAAAAACCTGTGCTGATGAGTACTGGCAATACATGATGTGCACCTGTGCTGCTTCTCAGGGATGTTGGCTTGGAAAGAAAATGAAAGCTCCCAATGTGTCCCAGAAGACAGCCTCCTGAAATGTGGACCTTCCTTCCTTCCTTTGCTCTTCTGGAAATCTAAGTTCCACCAAACACCACGCTTGGTAAACTGAGGCACAATGACTCTATCAGAAAGAAACATTTCCTTTCCTTCATCAAATTGTCTTATACTGGAAAACTAGTGGCAGCAAATACTAAAAGTACCCGTGTTTCACAGTGACAGGAACGCAAGAGAAAACTACAGGAAATCAGTGCAGCTTTCTTGCAAACATTTTGCAATTTTGTACATTCTAATTGGGAGCATGAACCTACTCTTTCCTCCATGTGTGGTGCCAACATCCAAGTTATTCACGTGCAAGCTGGAAAACTGAGGAGCTGTTTCTCTCTGCACCATTTACTACTTGCTAACAGAATCACCGGAAAGAGCTTGGGCTGCCTTCCTTCAGTGAATGATACAAATGCCAGCAGGGATGAGCCTGGCTTCAACCTGCCTGCTCATCAGCAGTGGCAAGGAAGCCACTTTCTTCCCCTAAGTCCATCTCTCAGGGCACTTAAGGCAAGAAAAGTTTGCCAAATTGAACTGATTCGTGTAAACATTTAAAATCACTTCTCTGTTTTGGAGTCAGCAATTTCACTTGCATGACAGTCTAGTTCAGTGAACAAATGAAATGGTTTATTTATAAGCTTGCTTCTCACCAGGGAACCAATTTATGTTTAAAATTAGCTAATTGTCCCTTTGATGGATTTCTACTTGAGGTAAATAGAGGTCGTTAAATTTCTCTGTTAGGCTACATTCAGAAAATAGCTATCTGACAAGAGGTTGACCTTACTGAGAAATCCCAGGTAAAGTCAACTATTTGGAACAGCTATTTAGCTTTATACCTTAGTGAAGTGTCCAAGGAGGAAAGTGATGTTATTACCCTGACAGTACCTTTAAACTTCATGTCTTTATGACTGGAGATACAAGTTAGAATAGTTTCAGATATACCTATAAGCAAATCACTTTTTAGGATACAGAATGATTTAAATTTTCCTCCTTAGAAACATCAGTACTCTGTTGATGAAACATTTCTCATGAGACCTCCCAAATGACCACTGATTTTCTTGAAAAGAAGCAGAAGTGCTAATAAAACATTAGGCATTCCCCCAAAGTCAAACAATTGGCTCAATCTGTACTTTCCAAGTACTGTCAAACCTATTAAAATGACACTTCTGTCAAGATATTGCACACCTGCATTCCAAGCTTCAAAGGTACAAGGAAACTTCTGAAATACAGCTTAACTAAGCCCAAGGTATCAGAATATTCTAATCTAATCTAAAATCTATGATTTTACACTGCAGCACATCCTGAGCACTGGGATGCAGAGTGCAAGGGAGCACTCACTGAGTGCTCACCGTAGAGTAATTTCAGCGGCAATGCATCACACTGTGGGGAAGTGATGTAAGGACAGAAATGTTATTTAGCATTATTGAATTTTTTACTAATGAACTTAAAGTAGAAGCACACAACACATTTGTTAATTTGAAGCTACTACTAAATTAGGAGGTGCTGCAAACAGAAGGGAAGATGAGCAAATAACAGAGAAGGAGCTAGAGTTGCCAGATATATGGTCTGAAAATACATAGCTGAAATCTATCCTGGGCACTAGGCAAGTCAAAAAGGAAAAAGACTTCCAGCCTCTGTACTTAACAAAAAGTAAATGTTGGAGAGGTGTAGAATGAACAGAGATGAGCTCTGAGTAGATAAAAATGTGCAGATCCAACATGGATCAGTGAAACATGGAATCCCAGAACTGCCAGTGATTCTCTGTGGCCATCGTCTTTGTGCCAGAAAGTGTGAAATGCTTCACGCGTCTTCTACATCACACTAGTGAAACATTTATGAGAATGTTTTTATAAAGCCAAACTACTGGTCCGTGTAGTCTAACATCCTGTCTTTGTAAGTGTCTTGTCCTAAATGAATGAAGGTAAGGTGCTAGAAATTCTGTAGGGAGGAGTCCTTGAAGGGATGATGCTACAGCCTGCCCAGAAATGCCAGAAAGAGTCTTGAATAAACTCTTTCAGAGACTGGGAAGACTGTCAAGATGAGGCACTATTGTAAGAAGCTATAATCCTGCTAGGACTGGAGCCAGGCACTCTACGTGGAGTTCTACCATACCTTAAATGAACTGGCCACAGGAAAATTCCTTGACCAACCCTACTAGTTAGAGGTTCCTCAGTGTCCTGAAGAATGATGGCTTACACTCATTCCAAAATTACTCAGGAAAAATGTTAGCCTGGTGTTGTTTGGCAATCTCCCACTAAGTTCAGTGGAAGCAGAATTTCTTCCAGTGTATATATATATTATATGCCAAAAGCTGTGGAGGAACTGAAAAGTCTGTGCAGGTAGCCTACTTAAGATTATTTGTCTTATAAATCTACTATCTCCCTTTTTCTACTCCACTAACAACTTACTCTCTGTAAAGGGATGGGGTAAATTAATTAATGCAAGACGATATATAAAAATATTAACAGTTTATTAATATTAAATATTCAGAACTCGCATCACCCCAATCACCATTTAATAATAATATTAACAGGCTCTTAGCAACGTTATGGAAACTATGTACAGGTTATAACAGGATCTGGAAATAGTTATTAAATATATACATTAATTAAACTCGATATAAACTGGAAGAGAAGGCTTTGCAGTCAGTATACCGCTTGCTCACTAGGTAAGCATAGGACATAAAGGAGCAACTTTCTGCTTAGGGCAGAAGGCAATTAATAATTACAAGAGGCTTTGGCATTTACCCACAAAATTATTATCTGACAGTACCCAAGGCGGGGTTGCTGTCGGTAGCCGTCAGCGGCTTTAGAGTCTCCCCTGGGCTTCTGGGGAAGGAGGCAGACGATCTCTGACCTGTTCCTGGTTCTCTGGATGATATTCTCTCCAGGGCTTCCGTCTGGGCAGAAGGCTTTCAGGTATAGGCAGGACGTCTTCCAGTCACGCTGGCGGTGCAGGCCAAATGCGTGTAGGCATGGCGGTATCACAGGCACGGGCACGGCACACCGTGTAATGGCAAAGGCTAAGGCAAAAAGCAAAAGGCAACGTGCTCTCTGCTGACCTCCCTTTTATCCAATGCAGCCCGAGACCAATGGGCCTTTGGACACAGGACAGCCAATGAAATGGCAGTTAGCCAAGATTTGCCCATATTAGGTGAAACCATAGGCCTGCTCCACCCTTCTTCGGGAAGAACACGGGCCCTGCACAAGGCAGCCCCGTGCACCCTGTTTACCACAGGGGCTGGTCAGGCAAGGGACCCCAGACTCAGAGGCGCCAGGCCCTTTGTCCCTTTTCCCGCCGTTGCTCTCCCCCAAAACAGCAGGAGGAAAGCAGAAAAATATATCTGGGCAAGCCAGGAAAGGTATAAACCCAATTTGGCTTGCCTAGGCCTACCACGACACTCTCCCTAAAGGTAATGTTTGGAAGATATGACCTATCCGTGAAGGATGTACACTGTTTAATCAGGAAACTAGACATGGGAATCTTCCATAGAACTCCTTGAATATTTTGAAAGCTCTGTGCAAAAGCAGCTTTGTGGAGCACAAACAGAACTGGCAAAGTTAACTCCTCCATTAAACAAAATAAAATGCTTAGTAGCCATTTGCCATTTTTTCCTTACTCTTTGCTTTGACTACTTCTCAGAAATAAAATAGCCAAGTGTACTCTTTTCCTACAGAGGAGAAAGGTGCAGTGAGATAAGCAACTTCTAAACACTTCATTTTAGATTGCTGTGCTTTGACCTAAAACACCATTTTCTACTGCAGATCCCACAGTAGCTGAAGGAGACTATGAAGCTGCAAACTAGGTTCAATTCCCTTGCTAAGCTTTATTGATGCAGAAGACAGTCTCACTAGAAGGACATGAATCCTTGGACAACCTTCTGACACTGGCACTGACTGTAGAAAGAACTTTTGATGCATTTTCCAGCCAGACTGAACTAACACATCCAAAAGCCATTCTTTTGTCTTTTTTTATGACATGACTTTACTGGAAATTTGTCAGAGTAATAAGGCTATGAAGTTGGCCAGAATCTTAAGAGAAGTGAATCTACTTCTAAATCGTTTCCTTCATACTCTTGTTTCTGTGTTTCTGGTGCTCATGCATCATACGCACTGAGACTGTATGAAAACAATGCTCCTTTTGAAGTGCACCCTCTAGATAGATTTTATGAAGAACATTTAAACAATAATTATTACTTGATTTGCATCAGACAATGATTACTTGTGGCAACACTGCATCTTCTAAATTATCCAGTTGTGATTTCTTCTCTTTATGGAAGGAGGATGAACTAATTTCAAATCTAATTGTCTGGAGCTTAGACTGAACTGTTCTGATTGGTGTTAGAATCAATGTGAAACAAAAGGTGTCAACTTGGTCTCAATTTAGTTTCATACTGAATATTTTAATTTATTTTAAAATGTTTAAGAAACCTTTTATTTTCTTACTTTTTTAAATGGAAGACAATTAGTCTTTAGTGCGATTATGTTGAAAATCAATAAATACACACAAAATGGTTTTTTTCAGACAAAATTATTACAAATTCTTGGCTATAGACTATCTTTACAAAACAGTAGAGCTGAGATATAGGAAGTATTTTTAGAATACGCCTCAATTGATGGCATTTATATTTTTTGTAAATGAGACATAAACTAATATTTCCCTTCCTACCTAGGTAGGTCCATTCCTATGTAGGCTGGTCCTTTCCTATCCAGTTTGGTTTGTACATTCAGTAGGTATTCCAGCTACAAGGTTGTGCTGGTTTGAGGATAATTGGAATATTTTAATGAGAGAAATTAGATCATTGGCTGTGAAAAGAAAATAATAGTGATGTCTATATCACTCATTGTCTCTGCTGAGAGATATAAACCCAAGAAACATAACCGAAGTGACTCAGTGTCTCTACCTGAACCTATGTAACCCAAACTAATAATTCTTCTTCTAACTCCTTATCTGGCAATCTCAGCCCTGTACATAAGCCTTCTGATATGAGGGAAGAGGTGAGGAAAAAGGAACCCTCCTGAGTGAGTTCTGCTGTTCAGGAGGGGTTCTGAACTTCCGTATTATTTTTAACTTGTATATAAATGTGTGTAGTTGTAAATATCTGTATATATTGTGCATTTATGCTTGTAAATTTGTGCTATGCTGTAAAATATAGCTTTAAGTTCAAGCTGGCTGAGTTAGTCTGGTGAATCTCATGGGGGGAGGGAAACTCCCAAGTTACCACAAAAGTGAATTTAATTTCTTTCTCACCTATCAAACTCAGAAAATTGTAGTGATTTTCCTTATAGATGTGGGAAAAAAAAAAAAAAAAACCACCACCAAAAACAAAGCCAAAAAACCCCACCAAACTTTTCTAAATATTAGAATGTTCTGCAGGTCATTAATTAGTTCTCCATACAAACTAAACTTTTGAATGTCTGTTTTCTGTCTTTTTTTTTTTTTCAAAATGTCAACCTTTGCTTTTTTCTCTAACAATAACAAGACTCTGCAAAGAATGACTGCTCTCCAGTATATTCTGGTGAACTTGGTTAATCTTACTTTTCTGAATGATGAAAAGATGACTTACAGCTTGGAAGTTGTGGTGCTCTCAG
This sequence comes from Semnornis frantzii, assembly GCA_013399775.1. NCBI lineage: Eukaryota > Metazoa > Chordata > Aves > Piciformes > Ramphastidae > Semnornis > Semnornis frantzii. The sequence goes on along the minus strand of VWYK01042555.1, from coordinate 3,419 downwards.
TAGGGCATCCAAGTAGATAAATTGTAGAGTCCTGTGTAAAAAGATGTTCTGAGTCTTGCTTCTTGAAATTGCTTCACCATTCCAATGAATATTAAAAAAAAAAATAGATANACCATTCCAATGAATATTAAAAAAAAAAAATAGATATTTAAAAATAATTATAAAATATTTATTTAGGTGGTTCTCCTATTGGCATCCTAGCTTTTCTATATTTTCTTTCCTTTCACCAATGTTCCCAGTTGTTGAGTAGGTGAGTTGTCACCTTCAGCAACTCTTTGGTCTCCACCCCGTGGCAGAACATCCAAAATCTAGTCCTTGGTAGGTCTAGCCCTTTGGATACATTTGTTTTACAATAAATAGATCAAATGACTGATAGATTTGACTGATAGATTTAACATGACATACCATGCTTGTTGAAAGTTATTACTTCTAGATTAGGATGGTTGTTGTCCTGTTGACTTTTATCACAGCATATTAATTTCCAGCTGCTCAGGCTGATTACCAGATTGAGCAGTTTGTGAATATTGTCATCAGTCTCAGTGATCTGAAGAAAAGTAAGAAAGGATACATTGTGAGAAACACAAAGAATCTGACTTTGTGGAAAGAGTGAGAGATGAGGCTTGCAGCGAAAGAGAAACAGAGGGCAAACCACTTAAGAGTGCTGACCGGTAGCCAACAGAGCATCTATGAAGTGTGGGATTGACTCAGTAGCTAACAATAGTCTGTTTTCCTAAATATTTTATCACTATTATGTCTTTAATTCTATAAACAAAACCAACCAACCAACCAACCAACTAAAAAAAACCCTAGCCAGCTGGTTTATTGAAGCAGCAACAACAACAAGACATCAAGAAGGAATTAGATACTTCTAATTTTCTCCTTATGGGAGTGTAAGAGTCCAGCAGCTGCTTCAACAAGCAGTAAAGTCATCATTTCAAAGAACATATTGAGCAGTAGCTGTTTAAAAATCCAGGTTGCCACTAAATCACAGTTCCTCACTTGGTTCCCACACTACTGTAATGCCTTAAGCCACTCACAGCTGCCATGCATCTCCCCAGAGGTAGCTGCATTTCAGTGGTGTGCAAAAGAACACCAAAATTACATCAACAGGCAAATTAATACACTCTCAAATTCTACATGACAAGCAACAAACAAATGTAAACTGACATTTTATTCAATAGGTGAGACAATTCCTTCTTAGACAATAGAAACCACTGTCCCAGCACATTACTAGGAAATACTGTGTGACTATAAATATTTGGCTTACTCTCTTGCTTCACTGCACCATGTGTGGTCACTTAGAACTATCTCGATGCAATCTTGTAATGCTACAGAATCAGCATGGTAATATTTTATGCTAACTCTATTCTGATTTCCACAGGGGAAGATAGTTACATGATGTGCAATGCAATGTTGAATTAAGCTCAATCTTCTTGACAAGCCCAAAATATCAAATGTGAACACAGCACAGAATTCTAAGAGGTTTATTGTTACTGGGAAGGAGTATTATACACACCACAAATATGGTAGGTTCAAAGGGAAGTAAGTAATAAGGTGAGAAATTACTTTTAAGAACACAGCTCAGAAAAAAAGGATTCTTCTGATGTATACTATGTTCTCAAAGCACAAAAAGGATTGACATGTAGAAATATGGAGTGATAAATATACAAAATCCACAATAGCACATGTTGCTATAATAAAAGCATTTTATCCTAATTATTTAGCATAAAGGAAAAAGAGTTCCTAAAGGCACAAGTAGGATGCCAAATGCAGCTCAAAACAAAAGGAAAATAAAATTTTTGTGCATGCTACCAGAATTTTTTTAATTCCCTTAAATATCTCCAAAATATCAATATATCTCCCATAACTGCTCAAAAAAAAAAATAAAAAAAAAAATGTATTTATACAATGTGTTTCACAGAGCCTCACACAGCTTTTAAAAATATCGCAGCAACCGGCAGTATCTTCCCTCTTGGTTTTCTATGCAAGTTTTATTAACTTTACATTGGACTATTAGAGCTCTAATCTGATGGGTAGTTTTTTACAGAGAGAGAGTATACTGTTCATCCTCACAACTTACTTCTTCCAGAAACTTACAAACCCCCTACATTATTAATAAGGCCAAAATTATTTGGAAAAAAACCTATGCTCAGTCTAGCTTCTCTTAGAGCAGACATTCAGCATACTACTGCTGCTACTACTACAACCTCAGCAGAAGTGATTTATTTGAGTCATTGCCATTGAGAACATATTCTTTTAATAGCATGTGTGAGGTGGATGTTTAAATTGTTTATATAATCTCCTTCTGTTATTTTTAGTGTCTGTTTTTTGCATCTGTATGTCTGAATTGAGTATCTGTAAGGTCCTCTCTCTCCTTGAACTGCACTTAGTAAGTTGAGCTGTAATGAAGCAAACTTTCTTGCTCTGTTTTGTCGTTTTGACAGCCAACAAACAAAAGTAGTTTCACATTGATTACATAGAGCCAAGGCCAAGTATTCCTTTTCCAGATGCTTTTCCTTCCTTTGTAACACGAAATGAAGAAGAGGTGTCTGCAAAGTTAATCTGAGTGAAGAAGCTTCCTTCATATTTTGTATGTGCTTTAAACTCCTACTGGCGCAAAGCAGCCCCCTTCTGCCTACAGTGCTAATGCAAGAATATCTTCCTCTTGGTCACTAAGTAAGTGTGACATAACTGTCCCTGGCAAACAATGGCATAGCAGCTACATATCACAATTTGTACATGTTTTCTCTGAGGCCACTGGTCTAAGAAAAAAAAAAAAAAAAAAAAAGTTTTGAAGGGCTGGTCAGAGAAGGCTCTGTACAACCAAAATCCACTCTATCTAATCACTCATTTAGTGATCATGGTTGGCCATTCTAGATCAGGTTTCCAACCATGAAAAACATGTGTTGATTTTTTCTTAGATGATTGAGGTATGTCCTGTATGTGTCCTTAAAGGTTGCAGCCAGGACCAGCTAATCTCATAGATATAGAAATAATATTGATAAGATTGGAAGAATAATGAATGTGAGATGTTATTGCCAAATTTGGAAGAAATACTATTATTAGGGAAAAATATTCAATCCTTTAAAATCAGTAATCAGTCACTGGCAAGGTCCTGGCTAACCATGGCTTTTTAGCAGAGTTTTACACTGTTAGTGTCATCAGTAAATCAATGTGTTCACACAGAGTATGATACTTTAATCTATTTTCTATATTTGATTGTCCCAATCCTTTTTAACCACACACAGTGAGGGTGACAGAGCACTGGAACAGGCTGCACAGAGAGGCTGTAGAATCTTCTTTAGAGACTTTCAAAACCCGTCCACATGTATGCCTGTGTGGCCTGTCCTAGGTGATCCTGCTTGGGCAGGGGCTTGGACTCAATGATTTCTGAGATCCTTTCCAATTCCTAACATTCT
>VWYK01042553.1:14732-29152 GCA_013399775.1 Semnornis frantzii | reverse complement strand
GGTGCTGTGTGGGTGCAGGGCCAGCAACCTGTCCGTGGGTGCTTTGTCCCTTTGGGAGTGGCACTGGGTGCTGTGTGGGTGCAGGGCCAGCAACCTGTCCGTAGGTGCTTTGTCCCTTTGGGAGTGGCACTGGGTGCTGTGTGGGTGCAGGGCCAGCAACCTGTCCGTGGGTGCTTTGTCCCTTTGGGAGGGGCACTGGGTGCTGTGTGGGTGCAGGGCCAGCAACCTGTCCGTGGGTGCTTTGTCCCTTTGGGGTGGCACTGGGTGTTGTGTGGGTGCAGCGCCAGCAGCCTGGCTGTGGGTGCTTTGTCCCTTCGGGGTGGCACTGGGTGCCCCACGCTGGCTCTCTGCAGCAGCTGCAGCAGCAGCCTGGCCCCGTGGTTGCGCAGCAGCCGCCGATGTCACTCCAGCAGCTGCCGCTGGTTGCTCAGCAGCCGCCCCTGCTCCGCTGGCTGCCACTGCACGAACCCCATGGGCACCTCTGCTTGTTGGGCTGCCATGGGGGCAGGGGACAGCTTGGGGCTGTGCAAAGTGAGGGTCAGGGCAGCTCTAGGTGCCACCAGAGATACTTCAGCCGGAGCCACCCCCCACCTGCCTCAACCTTGTGGCCAGCAGGTCAGGGAGGTGATTCTGCCCCTCTGCTGTGTGCTGGTGAGACCCCACCTGGAGCACTGTGTCCAGTTCTGGAGCCCCTGGTAAAGATCTGGAGGTGCTGGAAGGTGTCCAGAGAAGGGCCATGAGGATGCTCAGAGGGCTGGAGCTGCTCTGCTATGGGGACAGGCTGAGAGAGTTGGGGCTGTGCAGTCTGGAGAGGAGAAGGCTCCAAGGAGACCTTGTTGTGGCCTTGCAGGATCTGAAGGGGGCTACAAAAAGCTGGGGAGGGACTTTTTAGGCTGTCAGGGAGTGACAGGAGTAGGAGGAACAAAAGTGGACCTGGGGATATTCAGATTGGATGTTAGGAAGAAGTTCTTTAGCATGAGGGTGCTGAGACCCTGGCACAGGTTGCCCAGGGAGGTGGTGGAACTCTCATCCCTGGAAGTTTTAAGGCCAAGCTGGATGTGGCTGTGAGCAACCTGCTCTAGTGTGGGGTGTCCCTGCCTGTGGCAGGGAGGTTGCAACTGGATGATCCTGGAGGTCCCTTTCAGCCCTGACAATTCTGTGATTCTGTGATAAAAGGCTGCCCTAAGTGTGTTTGGCTCTTGATGAAGTCACAGCCCCAGAGGAAAAGCTCCAGAAATAACCTTGTTGCTAAACAGCAGCAGAGATATTTTGAAGGGAGATTAAGTCCCTGGCTCCAGCCTCATGTGTAGTCCCAGCAGTGGGTCTGGTGGCTGGTGCTGGAGCATGGCTGCCTGGACAGTCCCCCAGTGCTGATGGAGCTCATCCAGGCTCTCCAGCACCCAGGGAGGTTTTCACTTGAAGAGCTGCTCTGGCTTTAGGGTGCAGCAAAGTGGGATCCCCTTTTCCCTGCATGCCAGGGAGGCAGGGTCAGAGGATCAGTATCCTTTGGGAAATTGGTCCCTTTTCCATGAATTCAGGAGTTGATCCAAGGCATTGGTCTCTCCCATAGGGCTGGGGTCTGTCAGGGTCAGCCCAGCTCCCTGGTTTCTCATGGTCATGAGCAGCACAGTCTGGGCTGCAGGCAGGGGCTTGAGGACCCACCTGGGTGCTGACTGCTCCAGGAAAAGTCACTTCCTGTGTGCCCAGACAGGACAGGTGGAGTCAAGGTGTGGGGAGGGGCCAGGGCCATCCACCTTGTCCCTGCTCCCTCCTCTCTTCCTGCCCTTCACCCCCTCTTCTCCCTCTCCATCCCCTTCCTGTTGCTCTATTGCCCACCCTGAGCCTCCCACCACCTTCCTCCCTCCTCTGTGACCGATGGGGACATGTCCCCAGCAGGTGCCCTGGCAGCACCCACTGGGAAACTCAATGCCTGGGCATGCCCTGGCTGGCCGTGCTGCCCACTCAGAACCAGGCAAACTGCTGCCCATGGACTGGGATGAGCCATTGCTGGGGACCCCTCCAGACAAGGACCAAGCTGGGGTTGTCCCTGGCATGGGGATGGCTCTGGCACAGCAGGAGAGCCTGTGGATGTGGTTTTTCCAGGATGCCAAAACCTTTTCACCTTCCCAGGAATAACAAACATCCCAGACAGAGCCACTCTGCCACGAGCTTTATTTCTGACCCCCACGGGTGGCAAGATGTGTCCCCAGGGTGGGACGTGGCCCCCAGGGTAGGATGCTGGTTGGGTTCCCATCCTTTCTAACTGCCACCCTCCCCCTGGGGCTGACTCAGAGTGAAAGCAGAAGCTGCTCAGCATTTTGGGGGGTGGGGAGAGGCCAAGCAGAACCAAGTAGGTTATTTTAAACTTGACCTAATTCCCCCCCCCCACCCCAGCTCTTTATCAGGTCCAGCTCTGGCCACCCTTCCCTAGCCTCACTCTTGGCTTCTCCTCTCCTCAGGAGTTTCCCAGGGGAGTGGGCAGCACTTTCACCTCACTTCATCCCTGTCCCACAGGGCTGGTGGGGCTGGGGGTGGTGAGTGGATGTCAATGCCATGGGTGACTACACCTTGACATGCTTCACCTGGCACCCTCCTGCCCCCACGTACTGGCTGCTCTTGCTGACAAAGGCTGTGCTGTGGGGCAGCTCCATCCTCACCCTCAGCACCAGGTTTCCCCAGTGTGGAGGTGCTGCCTTCTATGGCTTCCTCCCTGCCCTGTGTGTGTGTGTCCCAACTTTGGTCATGCCCCCATGGGTGCTCTCAGCCTTTCTGCTGCTCACAGGGCTTTTTGGGTAGCTGCCTGCAGCGCTTCTCATGTTTTTGAAATCCCTTTCCTGCTCTCCCCCAGTGCTCCAACCCCTCTCAAAATGTCCATCTTGCCTGGCTCCTGCCCCTCTCCCCCATCTCTGCCCTGGCTGTGCCCCAGCTGTGCAGCCTGACCTGGGTTTGCAAAGTATGGGCAGACCCTGCATGCCATGGGCATAGAAGCACAGAATCACAGAATGGTTTGGGCTGGAAAGGACCTTAAAGATCATCAAGTTCCAGCTGCCCCGGATGAGCAGGGACAGCTTCTTCTAGACCAGGTTGCTCAAGGCCTCATCTTGTTGCCTTGCTGCTCTTGGAGGTTTTTACTCTCAGCCAGCCCTGAACTTTTGGGGTTATTACATCTCTCAGCTGTGGTTTCTTCCCCCTCCAGCCTTGTTTAATCTGCTGTGGGCTTGTCCTTGGTGTCCCTGGGCCCTTTTCCAGGGCTCTTCTCAAGCATCCCCCTGTGCCCTCCTCTCAGGCTGCTTGTTACAACTCTCTTCATGGCAGGACTTGATGATCTTAAAGGTCTTTTCTAGCCAGAATGATTCTCTGAAGCTCCAATTGATAACTGTCCTGGGCTCCTCTTCTCCCATCCCCCTTCAGACAGGCCACCATGGCTAATTAATTACCTTGCCCTTGTTGTTCAATAGCTGGCTCTTGAGCCATGTAATCGTATTTCTGCCCATGCTGGCTTGATTTAATTTCCCCCCTAGGACATGGCCTGGCACTGTGTATCAGATGCCTTACCAGAGCCTCCTGCACCGTACTCACCCCTTTGTCTGCAGTTCCCTCTCATGTTTAAGCAGCAAGCTCCTCCAGGGCTGCTTGATTGTGCTGCTGCAGAGCAGACCCTAGGGCTTCGGCTCCTGTTTGGTCCCCTGGCAGAGTTTCCTTTGGGTCTTGTGCTGTCCTATCCTGAGGATGCTGTGGTCCAGGCCCTGTTCCATACAGCATCGCCTGTATCCCTATCCTAGCCCTGTGTGGGACAAGCCATCCTGCATCCCTATCCCAGTTCTGTGTGGGACAAGCCATCCTGCATCCCTATTCCAACCCTGTGTAGGAACAGCCATCCTGCATCCCTATCCCAGCCCTGTATAGGACAAGCCACCCTGCTTCCCTACCCCAGCCCTGTGTGGGGCAAGCCATCTTGCTTCCCTCTCCCAGCCCTCTGTGGGATAAGCCATCCTGCATCTCTATTCCAGCCCTGTGCAGGAAAAGCCATCCTGCATCCCTGTCTCAGTTCTGTGTGGGACAAGGCATCCTGCATCCCTATCCCAGCCCTCTGTAGGAAAATCCATCCAGCAGCCCTATCCCAGCCCTCTGTAGGAAAATCCATCCAGCAGCCCTATCCCAGCCCTCTGTAGGAAAATCCATCCAGCAGCCCTATCCCAGCCCTCTGTAGGAAAATCCATCCAGCAGCCCTATCCCAGCCCTCTGTAGGAAAATCCATCCAGCAGCCCTATCCCAGCCCTCTGTAGGAAAATCCATCCAGCAGCCCTATCCCAGCCCTCTGTAGGAAAATCCATCCAGCAGCCCTATCCCAGCCCTCTGTAGGAAAATCCATCCAGCAGCCCTATCCCAGCCCTCTGTAGGAAAATCCATCCAGCAGCCCTATCCCAGCCCTCTGTAGGAAAATCCATCCAGCAGCCCTATCCCAGCCCTCTGTAGGAAAATCCATCCAGCAGCCCTATCCCAGCCCTCTGTAGGAAAATCCATCCAGCAGCCCTATCCCAGCCCTCTGTAGGAAAATCCATCCAGCAGCCCTATCCCAGCCCTCTGTAGGAAAATCCATCCAGCAGCCCTATCCCAGCCCTGTGTAGGAAAAAGCATCCCACACACATATGCCACTCCTGTGTAGGAAAAATTACTCCATAAGCCTGGAAGTGTTCAGAGCCAGACTGGATGGGGCCTTGAGCAACCTGACCTAGTGGGAGCTGTCCCTGCCCCATGGCAGGGGCGTTGGAGCTGGATGATCTTTAAGATCCCTTCCTGCCCAAACCGTTCCATGATACTTTGACGTCCAGCCTCGCCTGGTGTGGGGAAAGCCCCCCTCACCCCGCCATGCCAGCCCAGGGGAAGGCTATGGGCATGCCCTAGAGAGCCTGGCTATGGCAGCTCTCCTCTCTGCCCTCGGCGGGCGCCGTCCCCTTTGTCCCGGGGGAACAAGGCCTGGTCTGTGCCGTGCGGGGCCCTCGCACGCCTGCCCCCGGCTCCGCGCTCCCGTGCCCGCCCCGCACAGAGGCTGCCTTGTTCCCCCCCCTGCGGCGGGGCCGAGGTTTGGGCACAGCCAGGCTGAGGGTTAAACGCTGCCTCCTGGCACCCGCCAGCCTTTTCTTCCTGCTCTTCTCTTGCTTTCTCTTTCCCTTTCGCTCCGCTCTTGGGCTCTGGTTTTTCTGCTCCTTGCTTTCTCCCGACCCTTCTTGCTCTGCTCTGCTCTTTGGGAGGTTGGTGACTGGAAGTTGGTGTCTCTAACCCGAACGCGGCGCTACGTGAGTCTGTGGGTGTGGAGTCCTGGAGCATCCAGGGATGCACCCTGCCTGCCCTATCCCCCCGCCTCCTGGGTGCCCTGGTTGTCCCCAGGGCTCTGAGAGTGGTAGCATGGCAGGGAGCTGTGCCAGGAGGGCAGACCTATCTGTCTGGCATTGTGGAGATCATCCTGGCTTAGTCCTCAGCTCCTCAGGGGACTCTAGGATGTCTGCTCCTTCCCCATGCCTCAGTTTCCCTCCTGCAGAATAAGTTGTGGCTGAGCTCCAGTGGGAGAAGTCCCTGCCTATGGGGGCGGGTTGGAACTAGACGATCTTTGATGTCCCAACCAAAGCCATTCTGTGGTTCTGTGATGCTCTGTGTCCTTCTCTCAGGGTCAGCTCTGTGCCAGGCGGGCACCTGCGTGCCACCCCACCGGTGCAGCATGGCGTCGCGCATCGGGCTGCGGATGGAGCTGATGAAGCAGCAGGCACAGCAGGAGGCGGAGCGGGAGCGAGTGCAGCAGCAGATGATGATGAACTACATGCAGCAGCAGCGCATGCCGGTGGCCTCCAGCCCAGCCATCAACACCCCGGTGCACTACCAGTCCCCACCACCTGTCCCTGGAGAGGTCCTTAAGGTACAGTGCCACGGCTGCCCCACTCTTTCCCTGGGATCTGAGGAGGGTGGAGGAGATCCCTGATGGAACAGGCTGCCCAGGGTGTCTTCCTCTCTTGTGGGGTCGTCTTCCTCTCTGGAGATATTCAAAACCTGCCTGGATGTGTTCCTGTGTGATCTGCTCTGGGTGATGCTGCTCTGGCAGGGGGGTTGGGCTGGGTGAGCTTTGGAGCTCTCTTCCAGCCCCTGTCATTCTGTGATTCTGTGTCTCAGGATCACAGACTTAACCAGGTTGGAAAAGACCTCTGAGATCATCGAGTCCAACCTATTACCTCTCACCTTCTAATTAACCCATGGCACTCAGTGCCTCATGCAGCCTCCTTTTAAACACCTCCAGCGATGAGGACTCCACCATCTCCCTGGGCAGCCCATTCCAGTGCCAATCTCTCTTGCTGGGAAGGACTTCTTCATAATGTCCACCCTGAACCTGCCCTGGCATAGCTTGAGGCTGTGTCCTCTTGTTCTGTCCCTGGTTACCTGGCAGCAGATCCCAACTCCACCTGGCCACAACCTCTTTTCCCCGTGCAGGTCCAGTCCTACCTGGAGAACCCTACCACATACCACCTGCAGAAGTCCCGGGACAAGAAGGTTCAAGCTTACCTCTCGGAAACCTACGGGAACAAGTTTGCTGCCCACGTCAGCCCCATCAGCCACTCTCCCAAGCCGCCCCCGGCTGCCTCCCCTGGCGTCCGGCCCAGCCATGTCCTGTCTTCCTCGGCAGGCAACAGTGCTCCCAACAGCCCCATGGCCATGCTCAACATCGGCTCCAACCCTGAGCGTGAGGTCAGGAGGTGCTACCCCACTGCTGGGGGAGGCCAAAAGGCTAGGAAGGGCACTTTGAAGTCCTTTTTTTCCTTGCTCATTGGCACTTTCTCTTTCAGTTTGATGAGGTCATCGATGACATCATGCGCCTGGATGATGTCTTGGGCTACATTAACCCTGAAGTCCAGATGCCCAACACGGTGAGGCTGAGGAGATCAAACCCTGGGCTATAGGGCAGAGGTGGCATAGAGAAGGGACCTTTCCTTCTGCCACATCCCTGAGGTGATGCCCAGGTGCCAGCCCAGCCCAGGCTCATCCCTGGGGTGGGTGTCTCTGGGGCTGAGGGAGGGGAGGAGGCAGTGAGGTCTCCCTTCTACAGCTCCAAAGCCAGTTTCCCAGCTTCTCCTGCTTAATGACAGCTGAGAGCCCTCATAAATGCCAGGTGTCAGGACAGGGATGTGGGGAGGGACCAAGCACCTGCTGTAGCATGGTGGGGATTCGTGAAATTGTTTGTGTTGGAAGGAATGTTCAAGATCATCCAGTTCCAACCTCCCTGCCATGGGCAGGGACACCTCCCACTAGCTCAGGTTGCTCAAGGCCTCAGCCAGCCTGGCCTTGAACACCTCCCTGGGCAACCTCTGCCAGTGTCTCCCCACCCTCAAGAATTTCCTTCTAATATCGAGTCTCAATCTGACCTTCCCTCTCATCCTGTCACTCCCAGCCTTTGTCAGAAGTCCTTCCCCAGCTCTCCTGCAGCCCCTTCAGGTACTAGAAGGCTGCTCTAAGGTTTCCCTGCAGCCTTCTCTTCTCCAGGCTGCACATCCCCAGCTCCCTCAGCCTGCCCCCATAGGGGAGGTTCTCTAGCCCTCTCATCGTCTTTGTAACCTCCTGGACCTTTTCCAAGAGCTCCATGTCCTTGTGCTGGGGGCAGCGGAACTGGAGGCAGTGTTCCAGGGAGGTTCTCAGGAGAGCAGAGTTGAGAGGGGGTCATGCTGAGAGAGGTTTCCCAGCCAGAAGCTCCCTCGCAGTGGCTCGGTCTCTCCGATTGGATCCGCAGGGCAGCTTGTGCCTCCCAGTGGGATTCATCCTGCCGAGCCCTGCTCGGCTGTGATTCATCTGCCCTATTTTAGATGCTGCCCGTGGGAGGGGATCAGCAGCGCCCTTTGAAGTCCTGTTTGCTTTGCTGCTCTGATTATAGCTGCTTTAAGGGCCCAGCAAGACAATTACACCTGCCCGGGCTGCGCACTCCCGTCCCAGCGGCCACGCAGCAGTGCTCGAGCCCCAGTCCCACAGCCCCAGATGGAGCTAACCTGCCTGTCCCTCTGCTTTGCAGCTGCCCATGTCCAGCAGTCACATGAATGTCTATAGTGGGGACCCCCAGGTGACAGCCTCCCTCGTAGGTGTCACCAGCAGCTCCTGCCCTGCCGACCTCACCCAGAAGAGAGAGCTGACAGGTACGGCCCTGGAGCTGGCAGCGATGGCGAGTGCCGGAACTGACCGGGACTGTCCTTGTCCCTGTGGGCAGGGAGGGTGGGTGAGGGGGTTACTGGGGTGCTCAGCCCACCAGCCTGGGATGCTGGTAGGGTAAGATGCAGCATTGTGCCCCCTGGGTGACATTGTGAGTCTCTTGCAGATGCTGAGAGCCGAGCCCTGGCGAAAGAGCGTCAGAAGAAAGACAATCACAACCTGAGTGAGTCTGGCCCTGGCTTGCCCTTTCCCTATCCCTCTTCATCCTCATTGCCTCTGTCTCTGAGCCAGGGGTCCCCCCTCCCCATCCCATCTCACCATGAGGAAGTAACCCCCCCCACCCCGGCCCAGCTCTTTCCCAGCTCTGCAAGATGTCTGTGGTCAGCAGGACCCTCCTGTCCCTCTCATAGCGCTGGAGGAAGGTCAGACCTGCTCCTGCTGGGACAGTGGATGGGAGCATAGTGCAAAGGGTTGGCCCAGGGGGTTCTCATCCTCATGTCCCCTATCTCTAGAGGGTCTGGCCAGGACGCAGTGGTGGCTCCCAACCCCGTGAGCTGGGAGCAGCTGATGAGGACATCGAGTTCCTCCTGCTCTTGCTGCCTCCTCACCTCCATCCTTCTCTTCTCACCCTGCAGTTGAGAGGCGGCGAAGGTTTAACATCAACGACCGCATCAAAGAGCTGGGGATGCTCATCCCCAAGGCCAACGACCTGTACGTAGCCATGGCTTGGGTGGGGCTGGGAGAAGTGGGGGACTGGTGGCCTTGCTTGACCCTTGTCCCCGTGGCAGGCAGTACCTTCAGAGGGACTTTTTGGTGGAGCAGAGGTGAGGGGATGCGTTGCTGGCATGCAGGTGGCAATCTCTTTTTCCATGCTGCCTGGCAGGGATGTGCGCTGGAACAAAGGGACAATCCTGAAGGCATCTGTGGACTACATCAAGAGGATGCAGAAGGACTTGCAGAGGTCACGAGACCTGGAGAACCACTCACGACGCCTGGAGATGACAAATAAGCAGCTGCTGCTCCGCATCCAGGTGAGCTTCCCTGGGCTCTTCCCTCCCTCTGCTCTGCTTCAGCCCTGCAGACAGCTCACTCCTGCCCAGATGAGGGGCTGGGCCAGGGCTCTCCTCCTCCTCCTTAGGGCTGTCAAGTCACCAGGAGAAACCCTTCAGACAAACCAGACCTCTGAGGCTTAGGTCACTGCTGCAAGGGTCGAGCTCTTCTTGGCTCTTTGTTTTCCAGCCTTTGCTTCTTCCATGGTCTCCCTTCCCTCTGGGCTTCTTGGCCCCTCTGTCCCTGCCACCTCCATGGGTGCCATTTACCTTGTCTCTGTGCATGGTGTCCCCACCAAAGACCTCCTCTGCTCTCTTGGCAGGAGCTGGAGATGCAGGCACGTGTCCATGGGCTGCCCACCTCCTCGCCCTCAGGTGTCAACGTGGCCGAGCTGGCTCAGCAGGTGGTCAAGCAAGAAGCCAGTGGGGATGAGGGGACCCTGGAGCCACTGCTGCCACCCCCGGACCCCGAAACGCAGCTGCAGCCAGCCCTGCCTCCACCCCCTCAGTCCCCCTACCACCAACTGGACTTTACCCACAGCCTGAGCTTCGACGACGGCTCCCATGGCTTCCCAGACAGCCTGGAGCCCAGCCACAGTGCTTCCTTCCCATCCCTATCCAAGAAGGAGCTGGACTTGATGCTGATGCAGGACACCATGCTGCCTCTGGCCTCCGACCCCTTGTTCTCAGCCATGTCCCCGGAGGCTTCCAAGGCCAGCAGTCGCCGGAGCAGCTTCAGCATGGAGGATGCAGACATGCTGTGACAGAGGAGCTGCTCCAGCACCAGGGGCAAGGACTTGGGAGTTTGGTTAGTGAAGTTGAGGGCTCTCCCCTGGCAGGAGCAGCCCTTCCTGCCACGCACTTGAACCTACGTAGGAGTTACCTTTTCTCTATGCAACGAGGGGCTGGGACCGAGGCTCGCCCTGGCTTTTGCAAGCTTTTCTTTTTGCCCAGGAAGCTTCCTTGGCTTCTGTGGCATTGGCCTGACTGCAGATTGCCCAGCCTGGGAGTGTGATCTCAGCTGCTTTGCCTTTCAGCAAAACCCTCCTGGACCCAACCCCTTTCCCCAGGGTGCTGGAGCAGGCAGGAGCCCTCAAGTCCCTGGCAGGAAAGGAGAGGGACACCGCTCAGTGCTCTTGGTCTGTCTTGCTGCCTCCTTGCCATCTCTCTCTGGGAGCCCATGTCCCTAACAAGTCTTCCCCAGATGTGGCCTTTGAGCCCTGCAGATGCTTCATGGTGCCACATCCTTCATGGTGCCTCCTTGTTGAAGCAGGCACTGCCCGACCTGCTCACAGGGAGGTGTTAATTGGAGCAGGTTAATTTGCAGGGTGCTGGGGTGTAGTCGAGTGAGCTGGGTCTGAAGCTACAAATTTAACTTCAAGGCTTCCAAAATAGCTGGGCTGGGACGTTTGATGCTTGGTCAACCCCATCCTGTGACTCCCACTTCGTGGGGCGACCCCTCCTCGGGGTTTGGCAGCACCCACTACCCCAGAACTATGCCAGCCTCTGGACAAGGGCTGCACGGTGCCAGGCGACCTTCAGCCTCCCTTGAGACATCCCCACAGAGGTGCCTCTGCCTTGTCTGGCTCTTCAGTGGGGAGGTTAAGGGGTTTTACACTTACTTCTGGGGATACTTGTTGAAAGCTGTCCCACATTTGGGAGGTGTCCCTGCCTATGGCAGAGGATCAGAACAGGATGATCTTTGAGGTCCCTTCTGACCTAAACCATTCTTTGATTCTATCTGGGCATGGAGGTCTGGGGTCTGTCCCACGACCTGGGAATAGTTTGTGCTGATTGCCAAACCTCAGCTGCTCCTCTCTGCCTTTGCCTCGTGGGGTTTATTTCTCTTCCCAGTGCCACCAGCTCCTTCCCCAGCCAGGACAGCTCAGTGAAGCAAAGATGCTTTGAGCTTTCTGCCTTCTTAGCCTGGCTGGTGGTGGGGAGGGAGCTGGGCAGGGGAGGAGAGATGCTCTTCACAGGGAACATACCACAAGAGTTTTTTCAGGGAAGGCTGGGGAGAAGAGAGCAGCACTTTGTGATCCCACATCAGAGCCAAGCATCACCCCCCAAAGGCTGTAGGAGCTGTGGCTGGATGGGCAGGAGCCTTGGTGGGGCTGGGAATCACTGGGTGCACCCCATCCTAAATCAAGGATGGAGGATGTCATAAGGTTGGCACTGTGAGGGGAAAGCCCAGCCAAGGAGGGACAAGACTGCTCTGTTGTGGTGGGTTTATGATTGCAAGGTGGGGGCCAGCCCCCAGAGAGGTGCCTGTGGGTTGTGAGGGTGTGGGGAAGTGCAGAAAGTGAGAATGAGTGGAAGGAGATGTTGGAGGTGTCCTGGGGCAGGGCAGGGGCTGTCCACTGCTCTGCAGGGGTACAGGGAAGGGAATGAGGGCAAGGGGCAGAGGGCTGCACCCTGGTGGGCTTGGGGCTGGTTCACAGGCAGCCTTGGCATCCTTCATGTGCTGCCATTAGTGCCTGCAAAGAGAAGAATCCCCCCCTGGCTGGGCAGCAGCCCCTATACCCATGCTGAGTACCTCTAGATGGGGGTGACCTGTGGGTCTGTGGTCACCAGAGGGTCTGCACAGGAGCTTCAGGGCTGCCAGGTGAAATCCCTGGTTGCTGGGATTATTGTGGCTATGGAGTGGTTCCACTGAGCCCTCACTGGTGGTACCCAGCAGGTGTGGGGCTGGCTGGGGTGAACTCCTGTTCCAGGCACCAGTGGGCAGAGGACCTTCCACTGCTCAGCATGAGCTGTGGCACCTCCCCCAGCCACAAGAAAAGAGTTGTGGATTATTCTTCTTTTTATTTTTTAGTCTTTTGGGGGCTTTTTTTTCTTTCTTTTGTTGTTGGGTTGTTTTTTTGTGGTTTTTTTTTTGTTGTTGTTGTTGTTTTTTTGGTTTTTTTTTTAATGCACTGTGCTCTGATTTAAAAATTTTACTACTGTTTTATAAAGAAATGTATAAAAGAATGAACTGGAATGGAAGAAAAAAAAAATCATTTAAATATATTTATTTACAACATCTTGGAGTGCTGCAGTGTGAGCTGTCTCTTCTCAGCCAGGAGGAGGGAAGGAGCAGAAAGCACTTCAGAGCTGCCTTCCCTCAGGGATGCCACAGCCATGCCCAGAGGCTGGGCTCCAGCAGATCTCCATCTTGCAGGGGAGCTCCCCTGGATTTGGGGGAGCTGTAGGGGGGTTATTTTGACTCTGTTGGAGAGGAGATCACTTCTGTTTCCCTCATTCAGCTAGTCCCAGGCTGGTTTGAGGGAGTTTCAAGATCCCTTGGGATGGGTGCCAGCCTCACAACCAGGTGCTTGTGGAAGTTCCACAGCTCCCAGTGTTGAGCACAGCTGGGACTTGTGAGGTGCTGACCCATCTGCTGGATGCTTAATTGGAACCAGGCTTGGCCCCTTAATTAATCACAGTCACAAGGCCCCAGAGAGTGGAGCTGGAAGTAGCTGTGTTCCTGGGGCTGAGTGGGGTAGGTTTCTAGTCCTGTCTTGTAATGACAGGATGAGGGGCAATGGGTTTGAACTGGCAGATTTAGACTGGATGTTAGGAGGAAGTTCTTTACAGTGAGGGTGGTGAGACACTGGCACAGGTTGCCCAGGGAGTTGTGGATGCTCCCTCCACAACCCTGGAGGTGTTCAAGGCCAGGTTGGATGAGGCCTTAGTGACCTGTGCTAGTGGGAGGTGTCCTTGCCTATGGCAGGGGGTTGGAACTGGATGATCCTTGAGGTCCCTTCCAGCCTTACCATTCTCTGATTCTATGATCCTGGTCTGAGCTGGTCAAAGGTAATGCTGGAGCCATCCCAGGAGCTCAGTAGTGCTTCCTACCTGTTGGGGGGCTCTTGGAGTGAGAATGAGGCTGAGCTGGGGTCTTCGTTGCTGCCGCTTGGCTGTTGGTGCTGGTTTAACACCACCCCAGGGTGCTGCAGAGGGCCTGGAGCCCTGGTACAGGGAGGCTTTGGGGCAGGGTGTCCTCATCTCCTGTTTGCAAGCAGGCTGAGCAACCCCCAGCTCAGTGCAGGCAGAGAGAAAGATGTCTGTGAGTTGTGTGGGCTGAGACCCTGCCTGGCACAACTCATCACGTGCCATGCTTGTAGATCTATGTGTGCAGAGCCACCTGCTGTGTTCACAGAATGCCAGCGTGGTGAGGGCTGGAAGGGACCTCTGGAGATCATCCAGTCCAACCCCCCTGCTCAAGCAGGGGTACCCACAGCAGCTTGCCCAGGGTCACAATGCCCAGGGGGGATGGAAGCTCTGCAAAGAAGGAGTCTCCACAACCTGGGCAGCCTGCTCCAGGGCTCCAGCACCCTCACACCAAACAAGTTTCTCTTCCTGTTCAGATGGAACCTCCTGGGTTCCAGTTTGTGCCTGTTGCTCCTTGTCCTGGCACTGAGAAGATCCCAGCCCCATCCTCTTGCTCCCCCACCCTTTAGCTCTTGTTGAGCATTGCTCAGATCCTCTCTGGGGCTGTTCTTGTCCAGTCTCTCAGGGCTGGACCCAGGGCTCTCACACCCAGGACTCTCAGCCTTTGCTCCTCACAGAGCTGCTCTGGGACCCCTCAGCATCTTCCCAGCCTCCTCTGGACTCTCTCCAGCAGTTCCCTGTCTCTCTTGAACTGAGGAGCCCAGAACTGGACACAACACTCCAGACGCAGCCTTGTTAGGGCAGAGTAGAGAGGCAGGAGAACCTCTCTCAACCTGCTGCCCACACTCTTCTTCGTGCCCCCTCAAGACACCATTGACCATCTTGGCCATCAGGGCTCTCTCCAGCAGGTCACTCTCTCACCTGGACTGCTAAGTTACCTGCTCTGTATGTTCCCACTGCCCCTTGATGTTAAACACACAGAGGGGGCAAACATTAAGAAAATCCATCTTCAAATAGACTTCCCAGGATGGAAAAACCACAGGGGCTGATCACAGCTCACAGGATGTTAGGGATTGGAAGGGACCCAAAGAGATCATCCAGTCCAAGCCCTCTGCCACAGCAGGACCAGACAATCCAGCTCAGGGCACACAGAACACATCCAGACAGGCCTGGAAAGGCTCCACAGAAGGAGACTCCACAACCTCTCTGGGCAGCCTGTGCCAGGGCTCTGGGACCCTTCCAGGCAAGAAGTTGCCCCTTGTGTTGAGCTGGAACCTGCTGTGCTGCAGCTTCCATCCATTGCTCCTTGGCCTATCCCAG